>JXTB01000553.1:0-55990 GCA_002914805.1 Parasponia andersonii | reverse complement strand
ACCATTATCTTTCTGTTTACATACTTATATGAAATTAAAATAAAGGTAATCCTCTTCCTAGTGTTCACAAACCTAATACTTATTTATGATTAAAAATCAAACTTAGTTAATTACTAAATTCCGTTCCATATAAACGAGAGGAATGTGTTGTTTTTTAAGTCATGAAATATATATAAGTCCTTTTACAATTACTTAAATTAGATGAAGCTAAAATTAGGAATTATGTTTCCTATCCCCAAATTTACTAATTATGCAGGAGACATCAAAATTTATTTCCTAATTTTGTTTCAAAATTTATATTTCATTGGTAAATAAACACACACATAAATAGAAAGTCATATTTTTCTATATCTTTTTCTAAAAGTGTTATTAAAAAAAAAAAAAACTGACACAGGGCGGAAATCCGTGAAACCCTACAACACCACTCCTTGTATTTGTTATTTATTATTATTTTTTTTCAAATATAGTTTGGTGCGGTTTCTAGAATCCCAAACCCGCACCATATGATATTTTTAAAGAAGTTTTTTCTTTGTTATCTTTTTGACTTTTAATTTATAATTTATAATTTCGTATATTTCATAATTAGTATGAAATTATTTCATTTATTTATAAGTAAAAAAAATATCAAATTTCAATTAGAAAATTTTGTTAAACCTAAAAGCCTATTGTTAAGATCAATTCTAAAGCATATTACTCGAACTTTGGAAATCGAATTACAATGCTATGTACCGTTCGATTTGATTTAGCTTCTCTTAATTACTTCAAAGCCCTTGCTTTGAGAGTGTGATTTCACTTGTATGGTCACTGACAAATATTAAGAACTACGTCAAAATTACAAAATAGGCTTATTTAGTAAGTAGAGAGAGAAAATGAGAGAAAGGGGAAAAGAGTGAAAGAAGAGGTGGGTAACGATCATTATTGCGTTTGCATGGAGCTAAAGCTACCAATTATTTAGGAAAAAATAATGCTAAACACCGAGCACATATTCCACCTTTTTAATTTAATATTAATTGATGTGATATATAATATATAATTTATTATTATATAAATAATAAATAATATTTAATTTATTTGCAGTTGAATTATGAAAGAGCACTTTTATTTATCCCAATAATAAATTCATCACAAACATGAAGGGTATGCTACTGCCTAGGGCTCCTTGAGAAGCAAGCCACTAAAAGGGAAAAAATTAAAGTAAATATGCCTCTGAATCTTTTAGCAGCCTTAATCATTTAAGTCTTTTTTTTTTCTATAAAAAATACATGCGTCATATACAGTACTAATAATTATTTTTTAAGGCTACAGCTACATTTTAATATTCATATAATATGTTTTGACAGTTTTGTTCGCCTTAATCTAAAAAAAAATAAACATAAAATGTTCGGCCCATAATTCAAGCACCAAAAAAAAAAAAAAAATACATCCATATAGTATTCACAAAAAAATGAGAGTGAGTGACTGAATGTAGTTCAGCTCTAACATTTGGACTCATCCATTGTCCTTTATAGTCTCTATTATGTAGCGGTAAATACAAAGAAAATTACACTCATCTCATTGACTTTCTATTCTCAACTCTTTAGTTCCTCCTCTCTCTCTCTTTTATCGAGGATCAACCAAAGTTTTAACGTTCGATTCCATCAGGTTCAATCTTTAATTGATTTGTTTATTTTATTTTATTATTTTTGAAATTTAAAGTAATAATTACATATTCTACTATGTTTTGTGATTTTTTTTGTAAAATATTATATTTTTATAATTTTATTATTAAGATATTTATTTTTTACGTAGTTTAATAATTAATAATAATTAGAATGTCCAATAGAAAGTATGAATTTAGGTACGAGAAACTTAAAAAAAATGAGAGTAAAAAGTTTGATTAAATCTCAAAAAAGTGCTCGTGATAAGTTTTTTTACAAACAATAAAGATGGTGAAAATACAAGTGAAAAGTGTTAAGAAAATGTAGAAGAGTCTAAAATAAATAAAGAAATTGAAGATTCTAATCAAAATTTATATAATATTCCTTTAAATATTTTTGATCCGGGAAGATGAGAAAATATTTTTGATGATAAGTTAAGAGACTTATTAGTAGAAAAAACTCCAATTCGAGAAAATAATATAAATTTTTTAAAAGACGAAAATTCTATACATTTTTTTACTATACATTATATACCAAAATTATTGAATGGAGAAACATATGATAGAAAAGGGTTGGTTTATTCAAAAGATTTTAATAAAGTATATTATTTTGTTGTAAATTGTTTAATACAAAATATAGCACAAGTCAATTAAATAACGAACGATCAAATGAGTGGAAAAATCTTAGTAGTAAACTTAAAAGTCATGAAACAACTAATGAGCATATAATAAATATGAGTGTTTGGATTGATTTAGAATTAAGGCCGTTAAAGAATAAGACAATTGACAAAAATATTAAAGAAAAGATTAATAAGGACAAGGAACACTAGAAAAAATTCTAATAAGAATAATTATTGCTGTAAATAATTTAGCTAAAAAAAATTAAAATTAAGGTTATTCTTAGACGATGATGATAAAAAAAAGTTAATGTTTTAATCTTGAGCATGTGCTAAAACATGGTAATGATTATGATATTGACGGTTTAGATTTATTTTATGAATCAAGAGTACTAGGAGAAAATTTTCAAACAAAAAAGATTAACCTAATTGAAACACTGAATTATACAATAAAATAGATTCTTTTCCAAATATTTTTACTATTTATAGAATATTATTAACCATTCCAAAAATAGAATTTTTTTTTATAAATTAAAAATATTAAAATCTTAATTTAGATCTATAATGTCAGAAAAAAATTGAATGACTTAGTTATATTATCTATAGAATAAGAAATATTAGCCTATCTTGAATACAAAGAATTAATTAATAGTTTTACATCTCAAAAATCTAAAAAAATAAATAGATTTTAAGTAGAAAAATCAAAAATAATATAATAAGGCTCCTTAAAAATAAAATCCCATAATAAATTTAGGGACTCACCTAATCTCTGATAGATAAATAATCACATTTATTATAGCTTAATCTGTAAAGGAACGAGATTCAGCCAGCCACGTAATTTAGGTTGGCTCGTAATTGGTGATAAAAAAGCTTTATTAATTGTGAAAACTCATTAAGGATAAATTGGGTTGGATATGCTACCATCCTCGAAGCGGCAAGTGGCTTCGATGAAAATAAATCAATTTCAAATTAAAAAAAAAGAAAGGAAAATAATAATTAAAAAAAAAAAGTGGCAGACAAAACCCAAAGAGAGTGGATAAGGGACTTCGTCACGGGCTGCTAAATTCGTGCAAATTAATATGAAATTATTATCTTTATCTTTTTTCTTTTTTCTTTTTTCTTTTTTCTTTTTAAAAATAAATTATTATGAATAATAATTTATATATTAGTAGACTACCGCTCTCATGTCCACGTGTTACGTCAGCTTGCCGTCTTCGCTTTCAAGAACGGCGTAGAAGTAACACGAAGCGCCACTTACTCAAAAAGAGAGCCATTTTCACATATTTAAGCTTAAAGAATCGAAACATATAAAAAAATAAAAAATAAAAAAAAAAAAAGAGAAAGAAAAACCCAGTTCTAGAGAGAGAGAGAGAAGAGAGAGAGAGAGAGTGGAGCGAGAAAGTGAGGTTTTTTGGGGGAGTGGAGTGGAGGGTCGTCGAGAGATTGATTAGGGTTTTTTCGTGGGTTGGGTTTTGATTTTGGGTTTCTTCTGGTTATTGTTTTTGTGCCTGAGTTTCCAAATTTGGGTCTTTTCTGTTGGGTTTAAATTTAAAAAAAAAAAAAAAATTGTGGGAGGTGAAGGGAAGATGTACATAGCTTCCATGCGAAAGTCGTTCAAGGATTCTCTCAAGGTGCTTGAAGCTGATATTCAACATGCCAATACTCTGTAAGTTCTTCCTTTCAACTTAATTTTCATGGGTTTCTATTTAAAAATAAATAAATTATCCTTTTGAAAATCAGTTTTTATTTCGGTTTTTAATCTCATAAGAATGCTACAAGCTTCAGTTCTTTGTTTTATTTTTTTTTTTAAAAATTAAAAAGTGTAACATTCTTCTTTTTTTCTTTCACCTGTTTATATGAATTGGATTTTTCCGTTACCAAATATTAAAGTTGACATTTTTCTGTTTGTTTTTGTTTAACTTTATGGCGTTTAAATTGATTAACGTTAAGAAAAAAAACAAAAAATTACAATAAAGAGGCTTGAAGATCAATTACTTTGACACACTTGGTTTTTTTTTTTATAATTAATTTTATTCTTAATTTTTATTGATAATTGCTTCCTGCAATTTGGGTTATCTACTCTACACACCGGTGTGAGAGAGTTTCATTTCGATTTTCATCTGGGCAATCTCGAAATTGTTTATGGGGAACTTTGTGTTTTTAAATGTCTTTATTTTCACCTGGGCAAGCTTGAAACTGTTGTTGAATTATTTTAGTTATTTATTTTTTTGTGGTCTTATTTATTATGCTCAGATTCTTCTGATTTTTTCCAGTAGTGGCCTATCATACTCTATTTTGCATATTTTTATGCTAGGAAGTTGCCATGGGGAATGGCATTGCTTCTTTTCCAGTTTTGTGTTATCCTTATCTTCGTTGATACTCATTGATGCCAATTTTTCCTTTTTTTTTTTTTAAAAAATAATATGTTATCGCATTTGTATTGTTTAAATAAAAATATGTTTGTTATGATTACGGGTGGTTAGTCCTCTTGTGAGCCCAGGTGCAGCTGGAGTTTTGCAACTAATTGATTATTGATTTTGATGTTTATGCATTTTTTTAACAATGTTTAATCAAATTCCCATCTCAAACCGTTGAAGAAGTTCTATATAGAGAGATTTTAAGTTGTTTTCCCCGTCTTATTGTTGCTTTTAAGCTGTCGTTTTCGAATGAATCTTTCTGGTGAGATGCAGGGCTTCAGATTTTCCAAGGGAGTACGATGGTGCTTGTCTTCAGATGAGGATGTCGTACAGTCCAGCTGCGCACCTGTTCCTTTTTCTGGTGCAATGGACTGACTGCAACCTTGCTGGAGCCCTTGGACTGTTAAGAATTCTTATTTACAAGGTTGATGTTTGTTTTCCTCCCATTGTGTTTTAATATCAGTTTGAACTAATTTTCAAGTGATGGATGAGTATTGACCTTGGCACTCTGTTTCAATGTAACAGGTCTATGTCGATGGAACAACCACCATGTCTACTCATGAAAGGAAAGCAAGTATTAGAGAGTTCTATGGTAAATTTTCGCTTCTGGTAGTCAGTATGGTTTTGTTGTGGCCTTGTTACTTCCCATCTTCACTGATGTGTTACTTTATTGTGGCCAGCGGTAATTTATCCATCTCTTCTGCAACTTCAAAAAGGTGTCACTGACACAGAAGATAAAAAGCAGAAAGCAGTATGCATGGAGAGGTACAGGAGAAGAGATGATGATGAGAATCGTCCGTGTTTTGATATAGATATTGAAAGGGAAGAAGAATGTGGTATATGCATGGAGATGAATAGTAAGATTGTCTTACCCAATTGCAACCATGCTATGTGCTTGAGATGTTACCGGGACTGGTAGTGCCATCTCTCTCTTGTTCTACTTTTCTTGAATATTTAATATACTATATCCTTGGATTGCTGGAGTTGTTTTGTCTGGTTTAATGCGTTAAAAGTTGAATAGTTGACGAGGTTACTAGTTGGGTTTTAATGGAGTCTCAATTTTTTTTCCCACTTTAAAAGTCACCTGTACCTGTAAGTTTAGACATTTTGCTATGGTATTAGTTTCCTCAATAGCTGATATATATCATACTCTTGGCGACTAAGTTTTTTTTTTTTATCTGGAATGGAATGTCAAAATTTAAAATATGCCTATTACTTTTATTTGGTGATATTCACCAGTATATTTTGGTAAGTTTAACCTGGTTAAAGTGAGAAGTTGGTTATTTAAGCTTTACGATAGCTAGGCATTAGGATTAGTTGCAGATCTTACAATGCTTGTAATGTATCTTGGAAACTGTGTGATTGTAGTTATTTCTATTATGGAATCTAGAGGATGACATACGTCTATTTGATATGCATTTGTGTAAAAACTTAATTGTGCTTTATGATTCTCCTAAACAGTGTCATATTCAGATACCTGTCCTTTAATATTGTACTACAGAACTGATACGATAATCTTTATGAACTCAATCTGATTCTGGGGGACTTGTGAGTTCTCTGGGTGTTAGCATTCACTTGTAGAGAATTCTGTTGTACATGATTGGTTGGTTCACACACATGCTTCACAGGTATATGTTGCCAAGTACATCTTTTGGGGATCTGGACTGGACCCATGATATGATATCAGTTCTTTCATTTGTTGTGTTTTTGTCATCGGTAGATTGTGTTGAGTACATATTTTGGAATCTGTGGCCATGATATCAAGGGTTTTTTTTTTTTAATACATTTGTCAGGTAATTAAGTTAATGAATATTTGCGGAATGTCAACAGGCGAACAAGATCACAGTCATGCCCCTTTTGTCGCGACAGTCTTAAGCGAGTGAACTCCGGCGATCTCTGGGTATATACTGACAGCAGAGACATAGTTGACATGGCGACGGTGACCAGGGAGAACCTCAGGAGGCTGTTCATGTATATAGATAAATTGCCTCTTGTCATTCCTGATAACCTTTTTGACACTTACGATTCGCACCTGAGGTGATTACTAAAGCGAAAATGAAACATTTGTGGCATTTGAATGAGTAGTTGATCTTGTTTTGCTTACATAAGGACCGGAATTTGTTCGGCTAAAAAATTTAGATCAGTTTCTTCCCACTTCTGATGAGAAGAAGCCAGCCAGAATTATTGTTGGCTGGTGGGTGAAGTTAAGATAGTTTTAATTCCAAGGTGTTTCTAAATTGTATCTAAAACACATTTGTATATGCTTGTACAGCTCTGAAGTTTGCAAATATTAAAATGCTCTGCAGATTCTGTTGTCCTCGGAATATTGTTTTCTTATTATAGATCTCTGCAATGAATGGAAATCTGGAGTTATTCTGTTCTCTGCAAAAGCTTTTAGAAATAGATGTGAGATGCAGGATACAGTGGAGGGTGTTGTCAATCCAAGAAGCGGCCAGGGTCGCTTAGGAAAGCTAAGCATTATATGGTTCTTAAGAACTAACTGTCTTTAAACTTTCTTTATGTTGTGCACAATCATGCATTGAAATCTGGATGACAATGCTTACTTTCATGGGTGTGTAAGTCTTAAAGTATCTAACAGCTGGAATTTGACAGAAAACCAACATTTTTAGACACAGTGTAACTCCAATGAGCCTGTCCCACTCGCGCGGGCACCTCTTAACAGGTGAAGTAGTCCTATGGTCTTGTACTTATATTCTACTTATATAATTTTAGCTTATTTAATTATTTTTAAACTTTTATTAATAAGGAAAAAAATATAACATATTATTTATTTTTTTATAAATTTTATTTTAATATTTTTAATTAATTATACAAATAATAATATCATTTTTTGGATTTTTTTTTTTAAATTAGATTAAAAATAGGCCGGACCGCCCAATGGACCTATGGGCCGGATTGGGCAACATTTTAAAATTCTGGGCCTAGTCCGGCCTGTTCTTCTTCCAAGTCTGCTTTAACGGGTCGGGCCCGTCCATATGTCACCTTTACTCATAGTAAATAAGTTTTGAAAAAATATATATATATATATATATTTATATTTATAACTCATAGTGAAGAAAAGGACCAGCTGCAGCCTGCGTAGAGAACGGAGATGGAGTTGAGCAGAGCATGGTCACGGACCTGAAGCGGAGAGGTCTGCGCCGCTGTTGGCGCTGTGGTTGGAGGTGCAGAGCTTCAAGTTGCGGTTGCAGGCTGCTTAATGGAAATAGCACCTGCTAGTGCTTAGGGTTTTTTATTGGAAAATTATCATTTTTATATAATGTATTTTGATACTTTGTTCAGTTCATACATTCTGTTTTAGTTATTATTAATATTGACCCTTAAATTTCATATTTGTTACAAATTTATACCCGACACTAATTTAGAGCAGTTGATTTATTAAGATGATTTAATAAACTTATTCTCGGATCAGTTTTTATATTGTTTATTTTCAATTTTTTAAACGGCAACTTGGTAAATTAACTGTTCTAAATTGGTGTCAAGATATAAATTTATAACAAATTTCAAATCTAAGGATCAATGTTGATAATAACCAAAACAGAATATATAATTTAAACAAAGTATCAAAATACATACATGGTATAAAAATGATAATATCCCGTTTTTTGTTACATCTTCCATTCTTCAAATGAATCAAATCGTCCTTGTGGGCTTGTGGCTGTGTTGTAAGTAGTTAGATAAGTGTTTTATAATGGGCTTGGGACTATGCTATTCTTTAAGTAATGGGCTTACGTGTTTTTGACTTCCAGTAAGTTAGGAACTATATTTATATATATACAAACATGTACTTATATTTTTTAGAAAATAACATAAAAAATATATAATCGGGTCGGATTATGGGACGAGTACGTCTGAATCAAACCCAAACCAAAAATTCGAATAACCGGGTACTACCCGCAAGTAAGTGAGTTTTCAGGTTAAATTACTATCCATACATACATAGGAGAGTCATGGGAGTTTAAGTATAAGAAAAGCTGAGAATAAGATTTCTTAGGAGTTTGAAGTGTTGATAATCATGACAGGAGTTTAAAGAGGAATATTGGTCTTGTATGTTGTCTTCTCTCAAGTCTCATTTTAATTGATAAAAATCACAGAGAGTTGTCCTCCATATCATCTTTTTTTCATATTAATCCTCCTATAATACAAGTAATACAAATAGAGCAAAGTCAAAATTTTATTTTTCAGATTTTGACAAAATGAATTGACTTAAGTGCTAAAAATATTTATTATTTAAAATCTCAATTCTAAATTCGAATCCCTTAATATATTATTTCAGTGGAATTAAAAAATAATATGTATTTTTATTTAATTTATAAAGGATGAAAATCATTAAATAAGTTTCCTCCTTTAAAAAAAAAAGTTGTTCAGATTTCAAGCCAAAAAAGAGCGGTCTTAGGTGTGTTTCAGTGGCATTCTCTCCCTCTCTCTCTTTTTTTCCCTTTTTTTTTTGTGAAAAACACTGGCATTCTCTCTTAGTACTAAAAAATATTCCCAAAAAGTTGAAAGTATATAAATAAATGAAAAAACCCAATAAGAAATAGAAAAGTTTTTTTTTTTTTTTTTTGAAAAAATGGAAAGTTGTACATCATTTGCCATAATTCATTCACACATGAAAGGATACAGAATTGTTGGAAAGAGAAAGAAGGTCATAATAGAAAAGAAAGGAAAGTTGGCATCATTGTCGTTAGTACCACAAGTGGAAAACAGAGTAACAGAGTAGGGTAGAGTAAGAGAGCTTCAGAGTCTCAAACTGGTGGCTAGGAGCAATGGGTGGGGATTAGAATTGCCAAACCAGATAACCAGATATAGATCTTGGTCCATTTAAGAGAGAGAGAGAGAGAGAGAGAGAGAGAGAGAGACTAAGTACATAGTATTTACAGCTGTAATAGAGAATTTGAACAAGAACAGAATCTAACCCACGTCAATGGATTTCTCTAATCTAAACTTGGTTTGTGGTTAACTCCCACCTCGTCTTTTTTGCCATTTTTAGACTCAGCCCCCTATTTATATATATATATATATATATATATTTTGTTTTAACCCATTACAGGATTTGAGAGAGAGCTACATATATATATATATAGCGGTTTCAGACCGACGAAGGGAAGGGAGAGAGAAAGAGAGAGAGAGAGGGAGAAAAATGGGGATAGGGGAAGAGAGGGAGGACAAAGAAGAGGGAGTAATGGCGACGGACTTCTTCTGGTCCTATACAGACGAACCCCACGCTTCCAGGCGCCGTCAGATTCTCTCTCAGTACCCTCAGATCAAAGACCTCTTTGGCCCTGATCCCATGGCTTTCCTCAAGGTTCTTCTTAGATACACACACGCGCTCTTTATCTAATCTATACATATATTCACATATGATGAGTCTGATTTTACGTGATGGGGTTATTTGGTTTCTTCCTTCATTGTAGATCTGCATCTGATTTAGTTCATGGTCTTCTGGATTTGGATTCATATGTGTGGCTTCCTACATTGTCGTTTTTGCGTCTTTTTGGGACATGGGCTCATGTTTGTTTGCTTTTTTATGTCTCTACACGCATTGAATTCATTTGGGTTGATCTTGTTTTCGACTCTCTTTCTTTCATGGAGTATTGATGATTTTATGCAGTGCGGAAAAAGCTTTTCATTTGTGCTTTACCTAATTATACGATTGAATTTTAATAGTCGATGTATGTTAGTTTGTTTCTGTCAATGCCGGATATAAAAAAGTTGGACCTTTTAGCATCATATCTGTTCGATCCCTCTGCATTTTGGTGTGATTTCCTTTCCCTTTAAAGGATATGACTTTCTCCCAGATTCCACTCTCTAGGAATGAAATTCATTCCCTCCTCTTTCATAATCAGTGATGGTTCTTAATGATATATTCTTTGAATTCTATTGGATCTCTTAATGTCCAGTTTCTTTAGAGTCTTTCGAGATAAATGCACTGGATTTTTTTGCTTATCTTTGGTTCTTTTTAAATATTTACACATATATGTAGAGAAATATTAGTTATTTGTGCTAAAACCAGTAGAATAATATTTAATGTTGTCCATGTTATAGAGCAAATTTAAATGATTGCTATATGAGCTTTAGATGCGTCAATTTTACTTTAGTAAGTATCTCCTGACATGTATCTGAGTTAAGTTTGTTTTCGGCAAGGAACGTGATCTTTGTACACTACGCTGTCCAATTGCATTTATCATTTGGTAGTTGTTGGTACTTCTTGTTGAACGGTTTGGAGGGTTTCTATCACATACCAACAACCTTTAACTGGTCTGTCAATCTTTTTTTTTTTCAATATTATCTGTCAACTTTGTTCTTACTGGTTTTTGTTCATTTACCCAAAAACAAACTGTCATTTGCAGATTGGCGTGGTTGTTCTGCTTCAGCTTTGGACGGCTACTGCCCTCAACGATGCAGGATGGTTGAAGATACTTGTAATAGCCTACTTCTTTGGGTCATTTCTCAACCACAACCTTTTCTTAGCCATCCATGAGCTCAGTCACAATCTCGCCTTTGAAACTCCAGCCTACAACCGCTGGCTTGGGATTTTCGCCAATCTCCCTATTGGGGTTCCAATGTCAGTCACCTTCCAAAAGTACCACCTTGAGCATCATCGCTTCCAAGGAGTAGATGGCATTGACATGGACATCCCAAGTGAAACTGAAGCCCACTTGGTGACAAACATAGTTGCAAAAGCCATATGGGTTGTCTTCCAGCTCTTGTTCTATGCTCTTCGGCCACTTTTTCTCAAACCAAAACCCCCCGGTTGGTGGGAATTCGTGAACTTCGCCGTTCAAATAGGTCTTGATGCTGCCATGGTTCATTTTTGGGGATGGAAGTCTTTTGCATATCTGATCCTATCAACGTTTGTTGGGGGTGGGATGCACCCCATGGCTGGTCACTTCATCTCAGAGCATTATGTTTTCAAGCCTGAACAAGAGACATATTCTTACTATGGTCCATTGAATCTTCTGACTTGGAGTGTTGGATACCACAATGAACACCATGATTTCCCGAGGATTCCCGGAAGCAAGCTCCATAAGGTTAAGGAGATTGCACCACAGTACTACGAGGGTTTGGAGTCATATAAATCTTGGAGCCAGGTCATATACATGTATGTTATGGACCGCACAGTTGGGCCCTTTAGCCGAATGAAGAGGAATGCAAAGAAATCCGAGTAGATGTACTTCTCCTTTCTGGTTACATGTATGAGTTATTCAAATTCGAGCTTCCTATTTAATTATTTATTTTTGTTTGTAACATTTTTGAAAAAGTAGAATCACTTATATGTAGTTTTGACTGAAAAGGAGCAAGTAATTTGTTCATTAACTGATAACAATTCACAAATATTCCTGCGTTGAGTTGGTTTTAAGTTAATGTTGCAAGAGCACATGGAATACAATCATGTTCTATTTTACATCCACAGTATTTGAACTAGTTTCGTATGATAGAGAGCGATGAAGACTAAGGGGATTCAGCACGTTCCAAACGCTTTTGAGTGACCAGTTTCATAGGAGTAAATAAATACCATGACAACAGAGTTTACAGGGAAAGATTGATCCTTTCACTAAACTTATGCCTCAGTTACTCGCATTTAAAGTGAGTCCACTCCACCATGAACAAAACCAAAGTCGCACAGCTTATATGTATTCTTTCATCTGTGGAAAGCTTGAAATGCAGTTCTTCACTTGTTTGTCTGGGAAAATATGAGAGAAAATCAAATGCCATAATGTGTGTGTATGTATATATGTATGTGTTTAAAAGAAGAAAAGTTCCATGCAAGTAAAGAACAAAATCTTACCTTCCAGGAATTAATGTTCTTGGAGGCAAAACCCTGTTGAACATCAACAACATATGGTGCTGGCTGAACTTCATCCTTAATGAGCGGAAGCCTCGCTGTAGTATACTCGTCATCACTGTCGTAGACTTTGTTTGGCCCTATAGACCTTAGAACCATAGACACTAAGATTGAAAGTCCCTGCAAATTATGGTCATTGTGAAAAAAGAGTAAATTATCCACTTTTGTTCCATTTGTTTTACAATTTTTCTTATCTTTTTCCTCGTTTGATTTTCATCTGGCCGTAAAGCCTTTAACAGAGACGTTTGAGAAAATGGTGGTACCTGTGCTAAGACAATTACCAAGCCAATCCATTTAAACGTCTCAAAGTTCGACTTAACGAAATCTTTGAAGTCCTTGAATCTTCCTGTAGGATCGTTTGGTAAATCCTGAAAGATGAATAAGCTGTGTTAAGATGGGAAATAAGGAAAAGTGAACTCTTAGAGAAATACAAGACAATGCCAAAAGGGTTGATATACATACCTTCTCCCAGTCAGAATTTAAGGCTATATCTGCTGCAATTGCAGTCTCTAATAAAAGAAGCGCCAATATCATCATCATATACTAGTTGGGTTAAGGCCCAAAACGTTCCAAGACCTTAGCATACATATACACACACACATATAATAATTGGTAATTGCAAAACTTTATGCTTTACATAATCAGTTAAGGAAAAACTTTTCTTACAAGGGAAAGGATACACAAGAGAGGCAACAACCATTTGCAACACTGGCAGCAAGGTGGCCCAAACACGTTATTAGGCACAAGGTTACTCCAGCACCAAGAAAAGTGTATATAAACCTGAAAATTATAACAAAGAATGTATGACTAATTGGTGATCGTCAAACTGTTTGACCAACTGAAAACTGCTTATTTGGTTCAGTTTTCCTAATCAACTAGTGCATGAAAATTTATAGCATAACAAAAAGAATCTCTCAAAAGGCCAAAAAGCTCACCATGGAGTAGTAGATATAAAATCATCAAACGAAGAGTACTCCTCCATGTCCCTCTGCCAAACTCTAATCATCCAAAGACCATAAAGAATCATAGCAATACCAATGATTCCCAGAGTTGAATTCACTACTTTAAGGAATGACTTGAGGCAAGTTTTTGCAACTGTGACGACCATTCTGGTTTTAGTAAATGCATGCAGCTTCTAATTAAGAACTCTTCTCCAATCTTGGAGACTTGACTACCTCAGACTCAAAGGATCAATGTTTTTGGACTTCAAACATTTGAAAAATAGTTCATTTTTTAGATTAAAAATCAATATATTTTTTCCTTTCCCTTTCTTTTGGTTGTCAAGTTAGATTTTCCAGTTTTTGTTCCTCTTAATTATGTTTTTTGCTTTGAAACTCTAGCTTAAAGAAAATTCCGTGACATTACTTCGCATAATGACTGAGAGCAGGGAACTTTCTTAGAAAGTCAGTCGAGTGTCGTTTTTCCAGACAATGCATGTTGGATTACTATTGGCAGTTTGGCAGTCAGCTGTTGTCTGTGACGAACCACCAGAGGAAAGCTATTTGAACCAAATTTGACTCAATATCACCTAATAGTTGCTGTGGTGTAGTGGTTATCACGCTAGTCTTACACACTAAAGGTCCCCAGTTCGATCCTGGGCAGCAACATTTTATACTCCATAGATCAATTTTGTATTTTGGTAGATGACTTTGGTCTCTCGTCTTATCTTTAATCACACTTATGATGTTTGGTCATCACATAAGAGATAATAATGTCACATACTCAAAATTACTTCAACTATATTATTAGTAACACTACCAAACTGAAGATTGAACTTCCAATATCTGTTTCATAGGTTTTACAAGTAACAAAACACTGCGCCTAATATTTCTTCCTTTCATTTTTGGTTCTTTTTTCTTTTTCCTCCAGTTGCCTGTATAGGAAAATTTCAAGCTTAAAGCAAAACTGTCAAGAAAATTTTGAATCATTCTATGAACTCGAGCTTCTTCCTCGGTGGTGATAAAATTGCACAAGCCATGACACTCAGAGCAATTCCAGCTGAAAAGAAGCCCTCATAAAATACAGCAGCAGATTGTTGACAAGTATTTTCTCCCACCATATGTTCATTTTGAACCATTCGTTGTAAATGGAATAAAAAATATCTCATCTACTGCTTTGCGCGACGAAGGAATTCTCGCATATTCGTGTGAACTTCCGCCTTGACCATCAGGCGCATCTTCTTTGAATCCTCCCACAATAAACCATTCCACTCTCGTGCAAAGTCACAAGCAGACTCGAAAACTTCCTGCTAGACAAAATGAAAAGAATCTTATAGACATAATTGTAACGATACAAGATGAGCAATGTACACTAACAAAGTTGAAGTTGTCACCCTTGAAGGAAATTCGTCATAAAGATATGCAGGGTTCATCTCGATCCTATTCAGATCTGCCTCCCACAACCTAATCTGTCGCATAAGAGTACATTTCTTAGTATACAATCTTTATTTTGAAACAAATAGATTAACTACTCTACAATGTACATGAACATAGAAACCTGATCCGTGACATTCTCGGGTACAGATGGTATTCTTTCTGAAACACGAGGATGTGCATTCTGCTGAAGAAAAGAAATTATCTGCAAATGCAAAGGTTCAGAAATTAATGAAACCAACGGCAAAGGGGAATAGCACATTCAAGATATCTGACATGCCAGTTATAATATAATCTTCTCAGCAACCCCTGTTTTCCATAAGAAATGTCACATTGACGTTGTCTATGAAAGTATTAGAGCACATACACGAACGTGGGGTAGAGAGAGAGACTAATAAGAAAGCTAGATTTTGCTCATGTGCTTAGCAAATTAAAGCACCACATTCTTCTTAGAATAAAAGCTCCAAGCAAAGAAGAATGGAAGAGTAAGTGAACCAGAATCCAGAAAGAAAGTCCAAAACCTCCAGCCCAATAGGGGCTCTGGTCTAATACTCGTTTCAAATGCACCAACTCAAGCATAGATGAACTTTACTCAAACCTATACACCCTTTCCCATGTATATCGAACAAATCTAAAGTAGGTGCAATAAATTAGGCATATGAAAGCCTGCGCATACAAAGAACGAAGTAACTGTAACAAAACTTCAAACATAGAATAACCAGGGAATACAACTTGCCTGATCTGCAGTAATGCCATTTTCAAAAGCATTATACAAGCTTTCTTTTGTTATAGCTCCAACTATAAGATTTGGAAGTTGATATTCTACCCTGCACATAAAAAAAAAATAATAAGAAATTAAAAAAAATTAAAAAAAGAAGAAAAAGAAGAAGCAAAAACTAGTATGTCATCTCATCTCGGAAACACAAAAAGGTAAAGAAAACGAGTATAATAGGGATTTTTCTTTTATTTTCTATCAATAGGTAAACCAATTTTGACCTTTAGATTTCAATCTAATGGTTACTATTATTTACATTGGAACTATTAGGGAATAACCTCCCCAATAGATACACAATAGTGGAAGCGATAAAAATAAATGTGAAAAATAATGTCGAAATACATAAACAAGACACACACAAAATTAGCATGGTTCACCAATTTGGCTACATCCACGGAGTTGCTACAGATCTTTACTATAGGGAGAAAAGAAATCTTTACAAGTATTTACAAACACTCACTCAGCACTCCTCACACCCAGACCCCGAATACACCCAAGAGAAAAATTGTATTTTTCTTTAACTCTCAAGGATAAAATTTCTCTATTTTACTCTCACTATGCTTGGTGTTTCTCACTTCTTTGGGATGATAAATAATGAGAGATGAAGATCCTATTTATAGTTGAGACTCCTCCAAACTTTACACATTTTCCTCTCAAAGTTTCTTAATATACCACACTTATCACACATGGTTTGTACACGTTTTATTTTTCTTTTCTTTTACCGTATATAATATGCAAACCATGTTTGCATACATGATTAAGACACTGAGTATTTAAAGCTCCTCCACTAACAGGAACAAATTCCAACACGAATTAATACTAGTATTTATTTTTGTAACAGTTAGATTTTGGAACAAATGCCAACACGAATTAAATACTAGTATTTATTTTTGTAACCATTAGATTGAAATCTAATAGTCAAAATTGGATTCTATATCGATAGGAAATATAAAAAAAATCCCTATTGTACTAGCTTCCAAAGGTAAATTCAATTTGTTGTCTTTTTTTTAAGAAAAAAACTTGTAATTTTGTAATAAATACAAGATTTTCCAGTTTTTCATAAACAGTATGCTTAGAATCATTCAAAAGGAGATTTATCTTCTCCGTAACCTGAAACTAAGTTTAATTCTGTCAATGCAAGTTTGACAAAGCAAATTAGTTGTCCTCAGAGCAAAAATTTGAAACCATCATAGAAAGTTAACAAAACTTGCTCCATGTACATGCTTATAAAAAGAGCAAAAAAAAAAACAAAACAAAACAAACAAAAACAAAAAAAAAACAGAAAACAAAACAAAACAAAATTAAGGGGAAAAAAAAAAACCTTCCATATATCATTAATCAATTCATTGGCATACCGTGCGAAAAGACGTAAAATCTCACAATGTAATTTGGAAGTTGAGTAGGCATACAACCTAAAATTTGTTTCCACAACCACAAATCCCTGAAAAATAAAAATTAAAAGCATGACCGAGAGAAAAAGATTTATATTGCAAAAGTAGCCAGGACTAAATAGCTGCTCTCTTTGTGGAAAATAAACATGAAAGAACAGGCATGCAGAAAATATTTGAGGTGGTTGCGGTGACAAAGTGCAGATAACTTATTACCATTAACATGAGAAGTTCAAACCTGTTTCCTTGACGACGAATCCGTTAAGCTCATAGAAAGATTTGTAGCTAATTTAGTCGGTATAAACCAACTCTCCTTCCTACCCTGGAAAGATACCCAGAAAATTTAGAACTCAGTGAAACATACGTAAACTATGATCGGTGGGAATACAAGCCCATTCTCTACAAAGAATAGCACGGATGGACCTGTTGAAGTTTCACTAATCCCAAGTCTGCAAGATCCTTGATAGTACTGCTCTGAACCTCAGTCAATGAGTTGATATTATATGCCTGAGAATTAATGCAACTGACAACTACTGTGAGAGAAAGCTTTATAGAAAGGTGGGAATTCTAGCCACAAAATGGATACAGAAGGATAAAATATTATTGAAGCAACTTATAATGGCAAAAGAGAAAATATTTTTTAAACAAAAACAGACCCAATCTAACAAGGAATGGGAAAATCAACAAATCATAAGCTTCTACAAGAAGACAGTGAAGTGCGAAAAAAAGCATACGATTCATACCTCGCCTGTTACATGGAAACTAAGCTCCAGAAGGAATGAAATCAAGTCTGAAGGATCTATACCTCTCTCCTGCATCGAAAATGGAAAAAAAATAAATAAATAAAAAATAAAAAGTCTATATATGAAAATGTGACTTATGAACAGCCAGTATTATACAGAATAGAAGTAAAGCTGCACCTCCTGTCTAACCTCAACAAAAGCAAAGTGAATTGAACATCAGATATTAAATCTCAATTTCTACCAAATTTTCAACTCATGAAACACACTATCAGAAAAAGAAACCATACGCAATGTAAAAAATAACAAAACAAAAAAACTTTGATGGCTAGGAAAGCTCCTGAGATTCCCAGGGCTTGCCATTCTTGCACTCTGCTGATCCCAATGATGATAACCATCCCTCTTTTTTTTAAAAGTGAATATAATTTCAAATTTAATTGAAACCATAGAACACACACATAACAGCATTATTACAAAAATCATAAATTTTTGTTGAATAAATTCTGCAATAATGAAGGTATGAAATTCAATCACAAAACCAGTTCGAAATCTTACTCTTCAAATTCTAGATTATAAGTTCAGAGGATGGTTAAGAGTACAAGGAACATTCCACAATAAGGATCTCATAAGTTCGTACCTCAGAGTTAGAGATATATTCTCTGATAATATACCAAAGTTGTGCATTTGTATCCATCAGCTGTCATTTGCACAGACCATTAATGGTATCTTGTAAGCGACATCATAAGGTTAAACTGACCCAAATAGTGTGTACATTCATACCAAGAACTGGAAACCACTTTCTGTTAGTCGTGGAGCTTCTTTCTCCCTGTGGAAAAGACAAATACAAAGCATGGAATCAGATATGCACACTATTTCTCAATATTGTTCCGTCTATGAGGCTAATTTATTTCATGATGTTATACTTCTAAGAGAAAAGCACCTTTGACTCAAGAGGCCACGCTGGAAAACTTTCATTGTAGAAGAACTAATGTTTGATGGCCTTTCAGCTTGAGATGAGTTAATTAGTTGCAGCAAGAAGCACTGTATTAGCATGACAGCACGTCATAAGAAAGAGAAACCTAAATCATAAAACAGAACAATGCGCGGTTGTAGAAAATGAACATCATCGGATATCACAGGTCACCATAAAAAATAAGAGCCTGGTAACAATATCCTCAAACAAGGAAAAAGGGAAATCGTTAAATGTAAAACAAATATGAATTTCACACCTCCCACTGTTCAACCGCAAAATCCTCAAGATTCTCCAAGCTTGGAAGCTTTCCGATAACATTGGTAGGCATTGGTTCTCTTGGCAAAACTTCACTGCGAAAGAAAATCTATAGTCATAATGCCTAAATGACATTCGAGTGAAACAGAATAGTTAGAGAAAAGAATTTTGTAACACAGTAACACTCCATCAAAGCGTTATTTAGTGCATAATATATTCCTCGGTTATTACAAAGCAATTCAGTTATACTTCACTTACAAGAAACCTAATAGCATAAGGAACATAATATCACAAATTAAAACAAATGTGCACGATACAACTTGTCACTAAAAGCTTACCCACATACTAAAAGCTTCTGGAGGTTACTCTGCAATACTGGATTCAGTCTATAAGTTGTTTCCCTTTTCCTGCGAGAAAGAGAACAAAGGTGTTGGAACTCACATGATTCAGAAAATCCCACTTGGGTTCGTGAAATAACTTCAGAAGATACAACCAATCAAAATTTTGATTTTGACTTCTGAGCAAGATATCTGTTTTTGGGTTCTCTGAATTGTACCCAGTAGTTCCATAATCCAAAATTACCTGTCAACATTTTCAGTGAGTAGTCTCAATTGAAGCAAACGATCAATGGCAACTTTATGCTTGGTGGAGCCATCTGCAAGTACCCACTCCTCCATGGACTTGGCACTTACAGGAGCCTCAATGCACAACATTTGCAATACATATTTCTTGGCCAGGGGTGGCAGTGACCTATACATACACAGTTTACATCAAAATTCATTATTGAGATGTACCCAATAGCGAAAAGTAGAATATGAAGTGGATTGTAATTGGTGGAAAGGAGAAGTTGACCTGAGAATGGCTTCACAGATGAAAGCATTGGAGTAGAGGTTGTCGAGCTTCATGGCGGGCAAGGAGGCGACCATGTCCATGAAATTCTTGGCTATGATCTTCACCTGAGGCATTCTCACAATCTCAAATCGCTCTCTCTGTCTCTTCTCTTCTGACAATTCTATGAGTTACTCAAAATCGCTTCTTGGGGTTTCGGTTTGCTCCGATGAGGTGACGTAATGTGAGAAAGAGGGTCTGTACTCTGTAGACTCTGTACTTGTGTCTCTGTGCATTAGGGTGGGATGATATTAAACAGAATTAAGGTTTATTACTGTTGGCTATTTTCAGGAAAAAAAAAAAAAAAGAAAGAATATAAACAAACAAACCTTATTATTATTGTTCTTTTTTTCTTCGGAAAATTTTAATATTGTCTTTCGGCATGTATAAAATTATACGTCCATAATTAGTTGATTTGTGCTAAATATTTTAAATTATTTATAACATATTTATTGTGTTAGAGCATGGGCATATCATATCACATATTAACTCTAAATTGTAGCATTTGGGCCAAAAATTGATCTCCATTGTCGTTCTAAATTTAACATAAATTTTAATATGTTTTATTCTTTGTTTTAAATATAACACAAAGAATAGTTTATACTAAAAATTAGCATGACCTTTAATTTATAATATTACCATGAAATAATTACGTGAGAACAGTTACATCATGTAATAATGATAAATAATAGGATGAAAATACTTTTTATAAATGTTACTAATATTTAAATATAAACAGCAATTATTTTAGTACGATAGATTGGAACAAAAGTAAAAAAGTATATGTTAAACATTAAATTTAGAATTGACACGTTTTTTTATAGCATGAATACATTGGATATTATCTTAGTGAGTAGAAATAAGATATTTTTAATTAAGATTCTGTTGTTACTGAAAAATTTATTGGTCAATTAATATGTAAAATATATAAATTTGTAAAAAATTTAAAATATAAAATTCTAATTTTGTACTAGTCAAAATTATGGTTAAATTTGTGAAAAAGCTACAGTACATAGTATTTTTGCAGATAACGCTTCTTTTTTTAAAGGATCAATGATTTGAAATTTTCTCTTTATTTTTCCTTCAAAGAATACAACTCTGCAGGATCATTTTGGGCTCAATTTGGATCCCGAATTTCGCATGGAAAAAATGGTGAGAGAATACAGTTGGAGCAGGAGGAAGAACATGTTCCTAAAGTCGCATAATATAAATATATATTGAAATTTTTATGTTTCTCAATAATTTTTAGATTATTCCAAATCCTACAAACTCATCTTTCTAGTTTGAGTTAATAATAGTAACGACCCTAAAATATATTAATTATATCACTTATTTAACATACATGATATTGTACAAATTATGCAATTTTTATAAGAAAAGAGTACTCATTTGTCAAGCTCAAGTTAAAGTCCAGTAGAGTTGCCGCACCGCGAACCACCAAAGCCTAAGAGTGTTGCTTTTGCTCCAAAGAGGGCATATGAATGATACGATATGAACAACACGTCGTTTCAGTAAATGACTGTTTATTCATTTTGCCAGACTATCAAACACCTCGATTGCACTCCTTTTCGTAAATCCGAATTCAGGAAAAATTTGGAGGTATCTCCTTGAAATTATATTTTTAACAAATAAAGATAAATGGACGAAGTAGAGATTTGTCAAACAAAACGGTGCTGAGTGCTGACAAATGATAATGACAAAGCACAACGCTGTTTTTTCAAACAATATTTGATCAGATACGAATACTTTAGATGCTAAAAAGACCTTGTCTATGCCAATCTTTTCTTACCATTTGACTAAGAGCATAAGAACTCATGGCATTTCTTATTCAAGTCACAGAAAAATACCCTGCCATCTAGTTTTCCCAGATTAAACTTGTAGAACAATAATATCTAACCCCTTCTCTTCGGAAGAAAGAAAAAGGAAACCAATATAGAGTTGAGTTTCTATGCTACCAAAATCTGGAATTGCCACATGTTAAGTGAGTTGAGGCCCGAGAGATCCAATGAAGGACATCAAACACGAAACTCTGTCAAAAGAAAGAGAAAAAGTTACCCGGACCAACCTGAACTAAAGCAGGATTGAAACGGTTGAGGAAAAATTTCCTGCAAAATGCTTAGCCTACTATCTTGATAGGGTATACAAATTGATGTAAGTTTTAGTTAGGATCTCCACTATGCAGAAGTGCTAGGTAGGTCTTCAGTCCGCTGTTTGGGTTCAGCAGATGGTGAGGCTCGCTTTGGAGCAGGAGGCTTTGGAGGCCTATTTGGACGAACTTTATCAACTTCGTCTGGTTGAACATCAAACTGCAATATACAAATTAATCATCGAGTCAATGCAAGTTTGACAGACGATGAATTTAATGACCAAGGTTATAAACATTTGCAACTTGGACATTTTGATCATGGGAGGCTAAGTAATTGTGAAATAGTGATCTCAGAATAATGTTTGCGAAAGAGTGGAGAAGCAGCAGTGTTCCTACATGACATGTATCATGTCATATCTGGAACATAATGCAATCAGAAGCTTATGACCTCATAGAAACAAAAGGCAGCTACTTCTTGACTAAACTAAAGAATTTAATTCAAAAATTCCTTTAAGCATGTCATCATGAACACACATTTTCATTAATTCCTTTACACGGGCAAGCTAAATAGAGCTGATAACATGCAATAAAAACAAAGCTTTACGAGAATGATCTCACCTTGTAACCACAGCCAGATACACAAGCAAAGAAACATTCCTGTACAAATAGATTGTCAACAATGATTAAACTGCTTAATAAGCCAACCGAAATATAACCTTACTCTTTGCTTAGTATCGTATTCATCATTTAAAGTGTTAAAATTGCAAGAACGTTGACTCCAGCCACAAAAAGTTTACGAATCTATATCTTATTAGTCAATTTGATTGTAGAGAATTATTATTCAACACTAGGTATAACTTTTTTACGGGTGATAGTGTTGTAAAAACAATCTTGCGCTAGCTTTTACTCTGAAAATCTTGAGCCCAACCACTGATGCTTCACACAATATGCGTTAACTATAGATAAATGTGAGAAGAAAAAAAAATATTGGATATAGAAAAAAAAATATTGGATATGTTCTATCAAACAAATAAAATGGTGTATTAACAAAGCTGTCTAGAATGGAAAACTCTTAAACATGGCTGCCATTAATACTTTAACAATGTGAAAAACTAGAGTAAAGTTCATTGGACCCCAGGAAAAAATACACCCATGAAAATACTTAGGCAAATTTAATTGTGCCTGAAAAAGCCTCACAAGTTTATAATGAATCAATATCAAAGCAACATCAAAATCAAGATATAAAGGAACATTCAGCATGATGCGTCCCCAACCCAGGCGGACAGACAGAAAGAAGAAATAAGGTTGTAGAGCTTCAAGGGAAATAGATAAGAGACCTCTGAGTAACTATCAGCTCCGGGTGAGCGGTCAATGTAAGCACTCCATTGGCGGTCCTTTAAGACAGGGTCCTTGTAGCATATCTCAGTGCATTCATCCAAACCTGCATATCAAATGCACTAAACAAATCAAGTTAACTAATAATTGACTAAATAATTAAACATATAATTCCTATTTCCAACCCCTTTGTATTGATAGGTATTTACTCTAGCATTGGTGCAATAACTCTTCGAAAATGATGATTGTCTCCATTTCAATTCATTACATGGGCCAATTCAGAGCTTGTAGCAAAAGATTCACCCTTTTCTCCAGGGGAAAGGCATGGGTTTCAACCCCACATCAAATCCAGAATATGTTTGTATAAGAACCTTGCGATGAAACAAAATGAGCTAGTGCCTTATGAAGCTACGAGAGGCATCATTCCCATAACATTTCCACAAAATTGCAAGATCCATCATTCTGAAACCTGCCTCATTAGCTTTCCAATCATAATTAATTCAGGTTCCCAAAATTGCTACTACAATAAATATTTACCATACAAAGTTCAATGATGCTCAATAATGTTAAGAAAAAAACACAACGCTCTTCAGGGGAGTCCTCAATTCTATACTAGTGATAGCACTTCATACAACCACGAGTCGCATCATCCCCATAACAATTCTATAAAGGATGATGCTAGGGATCAACGGTACCCCAAGTTTTAATACCAACATAAATGGTAACTGATAAGAGAGTTGCCATAATTCACTTGGTGAATTAGAACTCATTACAAGTAAATTTAATAACATTCACTAATTGAAGTGTGAAACTCACATGCCATATAAGATGTATCAAAAACCCTAAAAAATTGGAATCAGAGTTGGGATCTCTAGGACATTTTATTCTTCTACAAAATTGCACATCAAATTATTCCAATACCTGCTCCATTAATTAAACAATGGTAACCCAACTGCTACTAAAACAAATATTTAGCATTAAAATTGTTCATGTACCTCGAACCTATACCAAATGATTGAACAACATATTTCAAGCACAAATTTATACAGGCAAAAATGATGAATACAATGAATTCTACTCACATTCTTGCCAACTCTCTCCGTCGGAATCGCATCCCTTTTTGCAAAAGACTCGCCCTTCCATAAGCCATTCAGTTTTTTAATTACAAACACCAGAGCAAAAACAAAGAAAAAACAAAACAAAACATAGGGTACCATAGCTTTAGAATAACCAATCATGTCTTCAAAGTGGAAATTTGATCAGGTCCCAGATATGTAAATCTTATTTAACAAAACACACACACACACACACACACACACACACACACACACACAAAAAAAAAACAGGTGGCAGGATTAGATTAAGCACTTATATTTTAGCTCACCCAGTCAAATATTATGCATATATATATATATATATGTGTGTGTGTGTGTGTGTAGATACACTTTGATCCCCACTACTTAAAGCTACTCAACAGTGTCTTTAACTATGTTATCTTGTCCTCTCCGTGAGTGCCAATTTTTCAATTATATTAGAAAGTAATGCCCTTAATAAAATTGAAAGTGGCCTCATAGCTCAAAATTCCTCATACAAATGGGAATCTTAGCCTGTAATTCATTTCAGATACCAAAAATCTAATACAGTGAAAATATGAAAAAGACTTCCCAACTTACAGAGAAGAAATTCAACAGTTGGAAAAAAACAAAAAAAAAAAAAAGAGAAAGAGTAGCTCAACTCTAGAAATGGATGAAATTACAGATCGAAAAAAAAGGGTTTGAAGAAATTAGAGAGAGAGAGAGAGAGAGAGAGAAAAAGCTTACACGGAATTTGAGTTAGGGCTGCGTATTTCTGTGTGCATTGGCTACCACACGGATACGACCATTGCTGGGGTATCATCCCCCCCTCTCTCTCTCTCTCCTCTTTTTCTCTCTCTCTAGAAGAAGCTGTGAATGGCGGGCAGGTAAACCCAGAAGCAGATGGATCCGCTTCGCTGAGGAAGGGTGTTAATTGTCATTTTACTATTATCGGTCAAATGTTTTGGGCCCGATGGGCCCATTAGTGATTGGACCTAATATCGCTTTTGGATCCACAAACTTCTTCGGAATCTTAATTGAGAGATTTACGCCTGTACCCGTTTTTTAAAACGTTTTACATAAATACCGGTTTTTAATTTTTCTTTCAAAAATACCTGTTTTTGAATTCCGCATTTTATATGCAAAATATAAGCAGCTTAAATTACAATATAAATTATATCTATAAGATAAATATTTTATGTGTAAAATTTGAATGGTATATATTTTAAAATATATGTCAATTTTTAGTGTAATTTTTATACATGAAATGTCGTCTGTAGTATATATTCAATATATGAAATGTACACTGTGGTATACATTTCATATGTAAAATAGTGGTGATCTACATTTCTAAAAAAAAAAGAATAAAAACAAGTATTTATGAAATAAAATAAAAAAGAGTATTTATAAAATTATAGTTTTAAAATGGGTATTTATGAAATTTTTTCCCTTTTTTGGCAATTGGAGGAAAGAAAAGATTAGAAAGCTAACTTTTTTTTTTTGGTTAAGAAAGCTAACTTAATTATAAAAGTGGAAAATTAAAACAGAGGAGGATTTTTTTATGGATATTAATCATATCCATTAAACCGATAAAACTGATTAAAACAAACTAAACTAATCCAAAAATAGCCAAAAATTGATTAATAATTATTTACTTTTGTTCGTATTTCCTAAAGGGTTAAACTAAAATATATATATATATGCTCGAGTTTAGGTGTTCTATAATTTAAATACTGAAATTTGGATTTTACAAAATAAATATCTGAAGATTAAGAATTTTTGAAAATTAATACTTTTTTTGTGTAATTTTAACAAATAAAAGATAGTAATATTCTCAAAATTAAGAAGAATAATAATGATTAATCCAGTTCTAATGGATGATTTTTTTTTTTTTTGGTCACTAAAATTGGTCAAAAGTCATTTCAAGATATTAATTTTTAGAAATTCTTAATCTCAAGATATTATTTTGCATAGTCCAAACTGCATGATTTAAATTACAAAATACTCAAACTTGAGGGTATTTTTTGTGGTGCACCTTTTTCTGAAAAACTATTCCACTGGTTCGATTTATGGATTTGCTTTTAGAAAAACAAAAAGTCAACCTAAGTCGACTTCTATATATAGTTCAAAATATTTAATTTATACGTGTCAATAAATGATTGGTTAAAATTTTGATATATTGTAAGTGTGTTTGTATGCGATCTTTTTTATTTTTACTCTTGATATTAGGGGTACTCATTAGTAAAAATTCAACCTATTTTAATCATATTCCTACCGATCTAACTTTAAATCCGTTTTGAGAAATTTTCATTCAGTTAAATCCAACATTTGTGCATAGTCTTATCTGATCCAAATCAATTATTAATTAGATTATTCCGGTTTTGGTAATTGATTTTTTGTTCAAATTTAGAGCCTACTGATTTAGCCTCCTTTTTAATTTTTAATCCTATATCTAATTCAATCACTAAATGGATTATTTCAAATTTAGTAATCAGTTTTTTGTTTAAATTTTGAGGTTATTAACATTTGGTTTCTTTTTTAATTTTCAATCCTATAGCCAAGTTCTTTAGAGTTTACTTTAATCAATCTTATAAATTTATAAATTTAAAAAAAGCAATGAAAATATACATATTATCAATATGGGCATCTTAATCCTAATGTCGATAAATTTTAAATTCTACAATTAATTTAAAAAAACATGTAAATACAGATATATACACATTATTAATTTTAGGAAAAACTCGTATTGTTATTTACAATTAGATTTGATTGAATTTTTTAATATACGATCTGCTAACCAGATCAATCCAATATTTCTTATCAAATTCAATTTTAGTTAGTTATCCAATTTTTAGCAAATTGATTGAATTGGATTGATTGATTCAATTGAATTGGATATTGAATATTCAACTTATACAATGCTCTAGTTATATGTATTTTATTAAATGAGTGGCTCATAAAACTGAGAACAAGATAGCCAAGGCCAAAATAATACCAATGTTTGGACTAGTCAATTTTATGGCAGACATAAAGATTCGAACTGATTTCAAAAATTAAACCAACTAATTATGAACGATTTTGATTGGTCCTCTCAAATGGTTTGGATTAGATTGAAAAACTCCAAACCAACTATATTTTTGAATATTACCAAAAACGGCAGTGTAAAGTTAGTTTATTATTACTATGTTGTAGTTGTACTATGACCAATAAGTAGTTATAAGAAAAAAAGTACTAGGTGTTTGGTAAATTTAATTTAGAAAATCTACAGATTATTAAAAGTCGCATCTAAGTATTTGTTAAACTACAGATTGTGAGTGCTACAAAATGATATTTTAGACAAGTTGTATTATGAAAGTAAAATTAATTTTAAAAAGTAACTATTATCATACTTATTAAATTATGCTTCAAATAGCGATTACACAGTAACTTTCTAAATATACTATAACTTACCAAATGCATTTCCATTATCCTTTTTTTAATCTAATCGCTTTTAAAAGCTAAAAGGAATAAGGGCCATTTTGATATCGTTGTTATGTGCTGCAACTATGTTGTAAGCAAAAAATATCTGTGAGAAAAAAAATGTATAAATATTTGATAAATTTAGTTTACAAAACTGTTATGTTGTTTAAAAGTAGTATGTAATGTCTAGTAAACTATAAATTATGTGTGCTATAAAATATTATTTTAGATAATTTGTATTATGACAATATAATCAGTTTTGAAAATTAACATTTATCATGTTTCTCAAATTCTACTTTAAATTGTGGTTATACAATAACAAACAACTTTTAACCAAAAATATTAACATACCAAATACGTCCCCCTATTTTTTTTTTTTCCTCTAATCAGTTTTAAAAGCTAAAAGCAAAATCTATAAGCAATCCTAAAAAGGGTATTAGTTCAATTGAACACCTTTACTTATTTTCTTATAGAAAAAAAAAAAAAGATAGGTAGGTGCAGTGCAACTTACAATTCGAACTAAAGACAAGTTTATAGAGTTGGAGTTAGCGAACCCTCACGGGATCGTGATTTTTTGTCCCAACCATTGCAGTGGGTGTTAATTTTGAGATTCTTAACCGAATGGGCAAATTTTAAGTTCTATGTGCACAAAATGGCTGGTGTTAAAATATATTAATAGTAGATAAATTTATCAAAAAAAAAAAATATATCAGTTTTATAAGAAATATATCCATTTCAAAATTGATATACTTAGTCTAAGATTGATATACTAATACACAGAAATTGATATAATATATATAAAATAGATATACTACACATGAAATTGATATACTAACCTGGCCACTTACTAAAAATTAAATAAATTAATGGAAAAAAACAAAAATTGAAAAAAATACCATTTATTAGATAGGAAATTGATATAATATATATAAAATAGATATACTACACATGAAATTGATATACTAACCTGGCCACTTACTAAAAATTAAATAAATTAATGGAAAAAAAATTGAAAAAAATACCATTTATTAGATAGGTAAAAAGAAGGGCCATTTTCTTAAATTGATGTGGAAGAAAAAAAATCATTTCTTAAAAATATTGATTTAATTTTAAATTAAATGAGAATTGTAACTTCAAACTCACACATTCCAAACAATAAGCGAAACTTATGTAGAAAAATTAAATTGTTAAAATTCTTATTTAAAAAAAATCTCATAAATAAAAAAATTATCTTTTCTTATATAGAAATTAAAACTTGACTCATAATGAATTTAAAGATAAAAAAAACTATTACTTAATGGCACATTTGTTGAATTGAATAGGAATGTAAAGAGAATAGAATTTATTGATTTTATTGTTGTGCTTATTAGAATTCTAAATAATTAAAACAAGGAAAAATGTTAAATACATTTTTTTTCTCTATCTTTTATACTCTATAGTCTCACTGTTTGATACATAAATTCCACTACCCAGTTTAATATTTTAATAATACAACAAATAATAGTAGAATTTACGTGTCAAGTAACGAGATTAGGAGAGTACTAAAAAAGAGAGTGTTACTAGTATTTTTCTAAAACAGTAAAGAATTTGATTCACATTTATTTTTTAACTATTTGTAAGATTGGTTACTTAAAGAACATTGGGAATTACAAATTTGTTCAATTCCCAACTTCTTATGAAAAAATAAATTATGATGCCACAACTAGGCTAGCATAAATTTAATTCATAATGTGCAAATTAGCTCAAGAATATTCTCATTTAAAAGAAAAACATGAGAATATTCTTTTCTAAACAGTTTTATTTTTTGCGATGACTAAAATGAAAAACAAAATCTAAAATATTCAATATTGACTTCTAGCTAAAAGAAGTGTGAAATTTTGACTTTCAGGATTTTAAGTTCATTATGAATATGTATTTTGCTTAAAATTCTTTTTCCTGAATTATATTAAAAAATATAATTAAAAAGAAAAAAAAAAAGAAAAAAAAAATATGCCGTTTGCCTTTGTAACTGTACTTATGGATTTTAAATTTGATCCTCGAATTAAAGTAAAATAGTTTTATATATTATACATATGAATCAATTTATCGTTTAAATATTATTTTAAAAAGACATATTATTAAAAGAACAAGAACTTTACGCATAATTAATCACTACAAAAATCACTGAATAAGTGATCTAGTAGCAGCGTGATTATCTTGAAAGCTGAAGGTCGCAGGTTTAAATCTGAGTAGCTTCTTTAAGAATTTTAAATGTGAGGTCACTTACTTGCTAGCCTAGCACCTCGTCCTCTACTTCCAAGATGCCACTTTCGTTAATTGTTCGGATGAGATTCATGTAACTCACTCTGAACGAAGTTCGAGCTGGTCACACTCAGAGAACGTAACCGCGCTGGTCGCCGCCTTTTCCCTTTTTATTATAAAAAAAAAAAGAAATCACAACAAAAGAAAAAAAGAGCAAATTACAACAAATTCACTCTCAGAAAACGTAACCACGCCAGTCACCCTCTCCTTCCCTTTTCGTTATAAAAAAAAAATCATAACAAAAGAAAAAAGAGCAAATTACAACAAATTGATCAAACATTAACTGGTACCTGCTCATTAAACAAAACATTTTAATTAATTTTTAATCAACAAGTTAGCCAGAAAATCTCAATACTGATTGTTAATTTGATTATATTTATTGCATCCCGAATAATATAGCTAATTTAATTTAAATATAGAAATTAAAATCTCCAAATAAACAACAATAATGAAAAATAGTATTATTTTTCCAAAATAAATAGCTGTGAATCGCATTTTGTCCAATTGGCCTACACAGTAGCAAAAAAACGTTATAGCTGTCACGACAGGATCAATGAATCTGAATCTGAAGGATTCTTCTCCACCCTCCAGGGAGTTAAATTGATATAACCTCGCACGTAACAATGACCACATCGAATCACAGCCCAGTAACACAACAATTAACTTCACATTTTTTCAACGATCACATACCCACTCGCCCCCTCATTGGTCCGTGATCTATCCCCCCGACAGAATTATGTGACAATTTATCTGGGCCCCACCCGGCGCAGTCACTAGCGGCTCACTCACACAAGTGGGCAAGTGATACCACCCACGTCACGTGCTACTAGAATAATAAAACCACCATAATGGAACACGTGTAAGAATATCATTGGAGGGAGTATCTATCATATATTAGTAATTCTAGTCTCGTGGATTTATATGGGGAGCGCTGGCGCATGAAAATTCATGAACCTCGTCGACCGGACCGGATTCGCTCGCCATTGGCTCTTTTGAGGTTTGGACCATATTAAAGGGTGAGACGCATCACAGAGGATCGAGAGAGTGGTCGGTCGGCGACGATGGAGAATCGGTTCCTATGGAGGCTCTTTCCTCTACTTGCGCTACTGGCTTCTTATTTGGTCTTTTTCTACGTCCAAAGCTATTCTAAGGTTCCGATTTTTTATTATTATGAATATATATTTATCGTATCAAAGTTTTTATTTATTCATTTATTTTCAAATTTTTTTTTTTATATTTGCGTAATTATTTATCTCTCTCGATTAATCTGGTCTTTGGTTTTGTTTTGGTTAAGATGAGATTGGAAAATTTTATTTTTATTTTATTTAAAGTGGGATATGAAATTTATTGTTGACTTCGATGAGATAGAATCTCTTTTCAAGTGATGAAATGAAGTTTCGTTGATTCCGATGGGATGGAATCTTTTTTCTTTTCTTTTCCTTTTTTTTTTTGTTTTTGTTTTTTTGTTTTTCTTCATTTGTTGTTGTTTTTTTTTTTCTGTTTAATTTGAGGCTTTGTCTAAAAACTGAAGTTTGCTTAGGAAAAAGAAAAGGAAAAATCTTTTAAATCCTATATTTCATAAATATTTACTTTGGGTCTTGTGTAGTATCTTTATCAACTTTTTTTTTTGAAAAATATTTCCTATCGTTTTTTTTAAGAATCTTAATAAGAATAAAATGAAACCCCTTGAGTTTTTTTTTTGGTCTCTAAAATCTGAGTTTTATGGCCATAACTTGATTAGTTTTTGTAAACTTTTCTCTTTATCATTTTTCTTATGTTCTCTATACAACCAAAGATTGAAATTAATAATTATACTACCTTTCTAATTAATTTCAATTACGATTAAAATTAGATCAAATATATTTGTTTTAACCTGTTTCGTTCAATCCGCCTTCGAATATGGCCTTTCACATATTCCGTGACAAGTGACAACTGGATTCAAACTGTCACAAGAAAATAAAGCTTTTGCCTTTTTGTTCCAAGTACTCGTCCTAGCATAGATTCTCATTTTTCTTTTTTGGAAGTTATTCGGGCCATATTTGGATATGGTTGATGCATGGGGTTTCAATTTTTGTATCAAATTATTAATACTATGTGTGATATGTAATTTGTTATCACTTAATTGGTGATAATATTTAATTTATTTATTATAAGTTTTAACATATCAATTAATTAGTAATAAATTACATGTAATATGTATTGGTACAAAAATTAAGATACGCAGTATTATCCTATTCATATATATAAGGGTTGATAGTACTATTGATCTCCAATCTATTACTATGTTGGCCTATTGGTCTCTAATTTTTTTTTTGTACTATTTCAGTACCTAACTTTCTTTTTTTTTTTTTTTTGGTTATTTCAGTACCTAATGTTTTTCTTTTGTTGTATTCAAAATTTTGTTAAAATTCTTTTGAATGGAAAAATTTTCTCTATTATTTCAAGTATTTAGCAATTTAGTCCCTATTTTTTTTAGCATTCATATATCCAGTAACAATATTGCACCCACTAATCTTTTTTGAAAATTAAAATTTAAAGATAGTTATAAAATAAACAATTTATTTAAGAATCAAATTATATATAAAAAAACACACTCACAATCTCTCGTTTATGTCAAACTACAATAGAAAAAATAATTACCCTACTATTTTTAAAACTAAAAATATTACACATTACCTTACCATTTTTTGTTAATTTAGGAGATATTACTGTAGTTTTGACAAGAATTAAAGCAAAAAATAAATTGTTAAATAGAGATATGAATGCCAAAAAAAAAAAAAAGGAAAAAATTGCTAAACAATTTAAACAATAGAAATCAATAGTGTTATTTTTTTTATTTAATTAAATTCCAATGGAAGTTTTAATGGAATATGCTAGAAGAACTAACTGTGCCAAAAAAGATAACGTTAGGTACTAATTAGTCACGAAAAAAAAATTAAGGACCAATATGCTAAAATGATAATATCTGTGCCAAAAAAGATAACGTTAGGTACTAATTAGTCACGAAAAAAAAATTAAGGATCAATATGCTAAAATGATAATATGTTGAGGACCGATAATGCCATTTATCCTATATATAACTATGTACACGTTGAAGTACTTACTACATATTCGTATACATATATGTATACGTATATTCGTAATATTGGTTGCATTTACCAAGATGGCCACTGCCACGGGGAACTGTCTATAGTCCCTTCCATAATCTTCAACGACCACAACGGTGAATGGTGTGGTCCTATGGCATTGTAAGCTATATAGTCACCGAAGGTGGGACCCACCTGCTAGTTTATCATCTTTGGGGACAGTGCTTGGTTCTGAAATAGTGATTGGCTAGTTTTGTTCCAATGTTCCTTTTTGTCTTTTTCAGTTTTCTTTTAAAAGATGAGACATATTTCTACCAATATTGGAAAATAAAAAAATTTGTTTTTTTTTTTTAAGTGAAAAAAGAAAGTTTTGGAGAAATTGGTAAACTATGGTGTTTGAACTAATAAGTGTTCACGCTTCACATTAACTAAATAATTCTTTTTTTGGTTGGTAAATGTGGTATCGAGTGAAATTTCTTATGTTTAGCTTTGGTTACCATTGGTTGAATAATGTTAGGTTCGACTATTGTATCAATTCTTTTAGCACCAGTTGATATAAAAAGTGAGGTGTCATTCTCTCATTATATAAAGAGCAAATGAAGAATAAAAACTCATAACATTTCAGTTGGTATTAAAGACTTGGTAAAATAGTTAAGCTTATATATTTCAAAATCTTGTAGTTGCAATCTCACAAAAGTTAAAAAATCTCATTTTTACAGCTCTCACAGACCAAATGCAGTCTGCTACCTTACCAACACTTTTGGATAACTAGCAAGCGCATTGTGACACCACAAGGCCTTATTTCTGGAGCAGGCATGCTTTAATAACTCATTATCATTTGTATTTCAAATCCTTCAAGGAAAAAAAAAATGAACACATATTCTCTTTCAAAAATATTTGTTAGGTGTATACCAAAATACCCAATTCAAATTCTGAAATTGCAGCAGGAAAAAAAAAGTGCCATATTATTTAATTACTGTTTTAATTGATAAATCAATACCATCAATTTCTGCTTCTTTTGGGCATAAGCTAATGCTTTTAATTAAATTTTGATTATAACTATGTTAATTATAACACAGTTGAGATAAAGGATGGGAAGATTGCATCTATTGTTAAAGAAGTGGAAAAGCTTTGGGATTCAGAATTGTGGCAAATAATTGACTATGGAGATGCCGTTATCATGCCTGGATTAATTGACGTGTAAGATATACTTGATATTATTATTAATATGTTGTCACAGTGCCATGACTAAACTAGAGTTATGTATTAAAAAAAAAAAAAAAAGAGATTAAGTTACATTAAATTTTGCTCCTTTTTCTGGTGCCCTGTGGTTGTTATGGCTTCATGAATATATTTTCATATAGAAATGTTTCATCTAGTGCCCCAAATTCATACTTTGATCCTAAATGGTTCTGGGTTACGTTCATGGCAGGCATGCACATCTTGATGATCCTGGAAGAACTGAGTGGGAAGGATTTCCTTCTGGGACTAAAGCAGCAGCGGCTGGTATATAACACAAACTTTCTCATCTATAATTGTGCTTTAATAGTTTTGAAATTATATAATGACAACTATTTTCTGTAAACCGAAACCAAATGATAATTTCCTTACTATATATTTGACATATTTCTTTCTTTGCAGGTGGTTTAACAACATTGATTGACATGCCTCTCAATAGTATGCCCTCAACTGTGTCTAGGGATACCTTGAAACTTAAGGTATAGTCGTCTAAACCTTTAGGCCAAAAGGGCACCCTTAGTATTAAGAATCCTGCTTAGAGTAAAGTTTAACTTATTTCCTCTATTAAGGTATAAGTTCAAACAATTTGTGGTTCCCCTTTAGCATTTTTACAGAGATTTTCTCCGAATACTAATCTTTGTGCTTCTGCTCAATAGATTAAATCGGCGGAGAACAGAATTTTTGTTGATGTTGGTACGCTCTTGGACCCATATCTTGTCACAAGAATACTTGGATAAATACTGTTTTCTAACTAGTCTGTCTGTTCAATAGGTTTTTGGGGAGGTCTTGTTCCTGAAAATGCATTTAACCCAGCTGCTCTTGAAGATCTCTTGAATGCTGGTGTTCTTGGTCTGAAGGTAACTATTATTAGATAAGTGAAACTATTCATGGTTCTGATATTTGCTTAGTAGAAAAATTAGTTTATGCCATTAAGGGTCTTCTTTGCTAAAATGACTTTTAGTATGTGTATCAATGTTCTAATTAGTAGAGACATGTAAAAAGTAATATTTCTATTAAGTACAGCAACTATATTTGTGTTTCAATTATTGTTCAATAGGTAATTTTTGGGGTCTTATATCTTTATCTGATTAAAGTTACCTTTCTTTTTTGTAGTCTTTCATGTGTCCTTCAGGGATCAATGACTTTCCTATGACAAACGCTAGTCATATTAAGGTATTTCTAACTACTGTGACTAGAACACTACTATTCTTTCTTTTTTTCATTATTTATTTTTATATTGTAAAAACACTTGCATAGGTTTGAGTTCATTGAACATAAATATTGCTTTCTTGTTTGTTTGGTCACAAATGCATTTAATGCCCCTTTTTGGCTTGCTTGAAACAAATAAATTCAATGTTTGGTAGTTCTGGTTTAATGTCTTCTAGAATATCTTCATATGGTTTTCAATTATTTGTTCCTTAGGAGGGGCTGTCTGTACTAGCAAAATACAGAAGACCTTTACTTGTACATGCAGAGATTCAGACAGAACTCGAACCTCCATTGGAACTCGAAGATGGTGCTCACGATGCTCGTTCTTATTTGACATATCTCAAGACTAGGCCACCTGCAATGTAAGATGATGGTTTTAAATACTTTGAGTGAAGAAGTGAACTATTTATTGGTTACCCTGCAAGAGTCATGACTCTTTCTCCTATGGCCAAGAGAAAAGTTTAACATTGAATACTACTCTGACTTAAAACCAGGGAGCAGGCAGCTATTAAGGAGCTCTTGACAGTGACAAAGGACACAAGGATTGGTGGCTCTGCAGAAGGCGCTCATCTTCACATTGTTCACTTGTCTGATTCAAGTTCTTCCTTAGATCTTATAAAGGTACAGTTTTATAACTGCTTGCTTCTTGAGGAGTAGTATGCATAATTTTTTGGCAGATACAAATCCTTATTCAGTTTTTTCATAAGATTCATATACTTCCCTCAAAGCCAAGTGTAGTATTGGAATGTGGCAACTTATATCCATATGCATCTAAAGATACACACCTTTTACCCTTTGCTGTGGATGTGTTTGACAAAAACTTATTGTTCAATTTTTCTTGAAGTTTTCTCTTTATGGTAGCTATATTAATAGTGTTCTTTTTCTCTTTTACTGGGAAATTTCTTCCAGTTTCAGTAACTAGTGCAGTTTTCTTCATGCTACTATCTTTTGTGGTCTTTGGCAGGAAGCCAAACGTAGCGGCGACAGTTTAACTGTTGAGACTTGCCCCCACTACTTAGCGTTCTCAGCAGAGGAGATTCCAGATGGAGATACTCGCTTTAAGTGTGCGCCGCCAATTCGAGATGCTGCTAACAAAGAAACATTATGGGAGGCCTTGATGGTATTTAACAATTTTCATATTGTATTAACCTCTCAGAGGTTCACTATAAGTTATTTGGCTATACTCAAAAATATCATTTTTTTTTTGCAGGAAGGACATATTGACATGTTAAGTTCTGATCATTCACCCACCGAGCCAAAACTTAAGCTCCTCGAGGATGGTAACTTTTTGAGGGCATGGGGTGGAATATCATCTCTGCAGGTTGGTGTATTTGTGCTCTCTTTCTCTGTCCTCTTTGATTTTAAGTGATTTACATCTAACAGTTACTCTTGCGGATAAATCTGCAGTTTGTGCTACCTGTGACTTGGTCATATGGGAAAAAATATGGAGTAACTTTGGAGCAGTTAGCCTCATGGTGGAGTGAGAGACCTGCAAGGCTTGCTGGACAGGAATTAAAGGTGACATTATAGTTTCTGTTTTTTCTCCTCTAGACTCGTCATTAATGCATTTGCGTGACTAATCAAACCCATTGATGTAATCCCTATGGTTAGCCAATTTCACAAGAATATCAATCACAGGAGGCTCAGATTACATATTGTTACTTGTGTTGGTCTTTTACACAAATATTTCATCTCCTAACTCTGAACTTAGTCAAACTCTCTATAAAGTAAAAGTGCACATGTATGTATGAAATAATCAATGGACCAATTTGGTTTTCTTTTTTTAAGCAAATAAAGTCATGTCTCATGAATCTTGACTCTTGTCTTGCTGCAGGGGTCCATTGCAGTTGGAAACTTTGCAGATATTGTTGTTTGGGAACCTGAAGTGGAGTTTAACCTCACTGAAGACCACCCTGTATACATTAAACACCCTGTATGTCTTCTTCTCATGCATACTCATTTTTTATTTTCTTATTATTTTATTACATGAGAACTTTTATTTTTTGAATTTTTATATTTTGTTTTGGAATTTTTTTTTTTTTTTTTTTTTTGTGTGTCTGTAGGGAATCTCAGCATACATGGGAAGCAAGCTATATGGAAGAGTTTCAGCAACATTTGTGAGAGGTAATCTTGTGTACAAAGAGGGGGATCATGCTGATGCTGCTTGTGGTGTTCCAATCCTAGCAACATAGAAGAAGCTGGACTACACTACCAGACAAGTACTACAGTACTAGTACTACCATTTTTATTTTCATTATTATTTTCTTAAATAGGGACTTATTGTAATCTTTCCCCACCCCCTGTGAATAGTGGTAATGTTTATAATGTTTAAGAATGTGTACATATGTAGTATAACGCTTTGAGACCACGTCGTTTCGTTAGTCTGAATGCTAATGGAAAAAAAAGAAAAAAGAAAAAGAAAAAGAAAAAGAAAAGAAAAGTATTTGAGTGGCTTTTTTTGCCACTTATTTTATTTTTTCTTTTCTTTTCTTTTCTCCCCTACTCCTTTTTAATGAATATCCCTTCACAAAGTGACTAATATACATGAACTGATAGAATTCGATATATAGACACTTTTAGTTTTTCCCTTTTTCCCTGAAAAACAGATTTGGTAGCATTTTTATTTATTTATTTGCGTCTGGAAAATAGACTTAGTAGCTGTCCAAGTATTACAATTACAAATCGTTCTATTATTACTCACACTATTTAATTGAGTTATCGATAAGACATTGGATAAAATAAAATGTGCCCTATTTAATTGAGTTAATAAAATTTTGTATTTTTTAATGTTTCCTCCAAATTATATAGAGTGTACTCTCAAACACTTTAAATTTATGATACGTGTTATTTTCTATCATTTCGCCTTAGTAGACATGACGATTTTAGTAGTTTGGGATAATTTTAAAATTTTTAATAGTTTAAAGACATACTCAGTCATTCTATATAATTATTAATTAGGGGAAAATATAACATAAATCCTCAATTGTAATTAAAAATAAATTATAATAAGTAACTATAAATGTATTCCTGTAGTTTTCATTTTTAAAATTTAACCCTGTTTTTTTTAAACTACATTTTATCCATTGAGATTTTACATAAAATTTTAATTCCACCTCAGTAACATTTAATTTTGTGGAATAAAATTAATTAATGAAAAATTCTATTCTCATTCAGTGTTTCGATTATTTTGAAACAATTATAAGTTAATAGAAATTTCGTTATCAATCAATCCAATTTTTTGTTAATTCTATTCTAATTCAATGTTTCGATTGTTTTGAAACAATTATAAATTAATAGAAATCTCGTTATCAATCAATCCAATTTTTTGTTTAAAAACAAACATAATAAGTTTCTACTAATTTAGTAGTTATTTAGAAATAATTTTTGTTTCAATGCATTTAAAGGAGAATGTACGTTTCTCATTAAAAAAAAAAGAGAGTGCATTTTAATTAATTAACTTTTTCCAGTAATTTTTTTTATTGAACATGCTTCCAATAATTTTTTAGAACACAAAGTTGGATTTAAAAAAAAAAAATTAAAAACTAGGAATATTTTAATTAATAATTGAAGAAAACAACCTGAAAAAGTGGTACGACCCGAAAAGAAAAGAAGGGGGGAAAATAACGGTCAACTCTGATAAGGCGCGAACGGCCAAACTCGAAAGCCACCATTTTTGCCTCCATTGGTGTGGATAAGATCCATTAAGATGCCAAAATCCAAGAGCCCGAGTTAATGTTCTACTCACTGAGTCCACTCGCTCACTCACCTAATCCTCCGATGCAACTCGCCAGCCTCTCCTCCCTCCCCAAATCTCCACACCTGGTCCTCTTCCCCAGAGCCCTCAAACCCTCCTACTCCTCCTCCACCGCCGCCGCTCCCTCACTCGCCGACTCGCCAGAGTCACGCGCCGCCCACCGACTCGGCCTCTCACAGACCCTCCAAGCCGAAACCCTAGAGCTTCTCGAATGGGGCTCGCTCTGCAAGCAGCTCTCCGCTTTCACGTCGACCTCCACGGGCTTCTCCACCGCGCAGAGCGCGAGCATTCCCTTCGGCCGGTCTCAGGAGGAGAGCCAGAACCTTCTGGATCAGACGGCTGCGGCCGTGGAGGCCGTGACGGTGATGGGTTCACCACCGTCTGATTTCTCGGCCATCGAGGACTTATCTCGGATTGTGGATGCCGCGGCTTCGGGCGAATTGCTCACTATCAAGGAGCTTTGTGCGCTGAGGAGGACGCTTATGGCGGCGAGGGCTTTGTCTGAGAAGTTGAAGGAATTGGCTTCGAGCGAAGATTGCAAGGAGAGGTATTGATTGCCATTATCTTTCTCTCTCTTGATTATTTTCATGTTTAGTGGGTTTGATTGGTTTTTGGCCAAGAAGAGTGTGAATGAGTAATAACAAATAAAAATTCCGAGCGAGACGGTACCAATTTAAGTTGACAGAAGAGAAAATATTGATGGGTTTTGTGATATGTTAGAAATTGGAGTGACCCTTTTCTCAATTCTATAATTCAACCTGGTTCAAGAGATAAGAACTAAATTTACTTAGAATTGGTGTCTCAGGTTTCGAAGGCTTCATTTAAAATTTGCTTGTAGGCGTGACTCGTGAGCATATTTCTGGCTGATGTATATCTAGAGATAAGCTTTGTGGCCATAAATCGTTTGATTATAGAACTCTTGTGTGGGCGTCAGAAAATTCTTTCAGAAGCACTCTGGCTCAGGGTTTCAACTTATTTTTGAACTTTCAATTTGAATTCAATTTTTATATCCGATTTACCCAAAAACAGGTACTTGCCTCTTCTTGAGCTGCTTCAGAAATGCAATTTCCAGGTGGAGCTGGAGCAAAAGATAGGATTTTGTATAGATTGCAATCTTTCAATCATCCTTGACAGAGCTAGTGATGATTTGGAGATCATTAGGTCAGAAAGAAAGAGGAATATGCAAAATCTGGAAGCTTTGTTAAAGGAAGTGTCATCCCAGATTTTTCGGGCTGGTGGTATTGACAGTCCTTTAGTGACCAAGCGCCGGAGTAGGATGTGTGTGGGCATTAGGGCTTCCCACAGGAATTTACTTCCAGGTAGTGTGGTTCTAGATGTTAGTAGTTCTGGTGCTACATATTTTGTGGAGCCCAGGGAGATAGTGGAGTTAAATAACATGGAGGTGAGGCTATCGAGTGCTGAGAAAGCTGAGGAGATAGCCATATTAAGCTTGCTTACATCTGAAATAGCAAAATCAAAGAAAGCTATTGAGTACTTGTTAGATAAAATTCTAGAAGTTGATCTTGCTTTTGCTAGAGCTGCTCATGCTCTGTGGATGAATGGGGTCCGTCCAACTTTTTCAGAGATTAGTAAGGATTTAGATTCTCACAGCACAGATGATTCCATATTTCTGGATATTGATAAAATACAACATCCATTGCTCCTTGAGTCCTCGCTTATGAGTTTGTCAGATATCTCTGCATCCAATGGTAACGATGCAGTTTGGTCTAGCGGGGAAACTGATCTAATGACTCGAAGTTCTTCAGATAGTAGAATTGATTTTCCTGTGCCAGTAGACATCAAAATTGGATATGGCACCAGAGTAGTAGTGATATCAGGACCTAATACTGGAGGGAAAACTGCTTCCATGAAAACTTTGGGCCTAGCATCTCTTATGTCAAAGGCTGGAATGTTTCTTCCTGCTAAAAACCAACCAAAGCTTCCATGGTTTAATCTTGTTCTAGCGGACATCGGAGATCACCAGGTAGGAGTTTACCTCAGTTATGGCAGATAACTTATTGGTACTTTAAGTTTTCCCTTATAGTCTGACTTTAATTTTGCCCTTGAAGTCTCTGGAACAAAATCTCTCAACATTTAGTGGACATATATCGCGAATCCGTAACATATTGGATGTGACCTCAGAGGAATCACTTGTTCTCATGGATGAAATTGGAGGTGGAACTGATCCCTCAGAAGGTTTGGCTCTTTCTGCCAGCATCTTGCAGTACCTCAAAGATCGTGTTAAATTAGCTGTTGTGACTACTCATTATGCTGATTTAAGCTGTCTCAAAGAAAAGGACTACCGGTTTGAGAATGCAGCCATGGAATTTTCCCTAGAAACGTTACGACCTACATACCAGATCCTTTGGGGAAGTAGCGGTGATTCAAATGCATTAAATATTGCTAAGACAATTGGTTTTGATCAAAATGTCATTGAAAATGCCCAAAAATGGATGGAGAAGTTAGTTCCTGAGCAGCAGCAGAAGAGGAAAGGTTTGCTTTATCAATCATTAATGGACGAAAGAGACAGATTAGAATCTCAGTCTAAAAGAGCTGCATCTCTACATTCAAAAGTTATTGAACTATATAATGAGGTGCTTGAATTTTTCTGATTCTATGCTAGTCCTAGTTTTTTTTTTTTTTTTTTTTTTTCTTCTTCTTCTCTTTAAAGATCTAATTTATACAGGCCATGACTGTAAATAAAAATTCCTAGCCATGATTCCCATGAGTGAAACAGGGTACTATATTGTTCTGTCGATTAGTTTGTATAAAAAAGCACTTTGAACAGAATATGTTTTCATCTTATACGCGGAAAATTGCGTCCCATAGAACAAAGTTATGCCAAAGTAATGGGTTTACTGTTATGGTATGTTTTCTGTATTTATGTGTTTTTATTTAATTTATTTGAAGATCCAAGATGAGGCTGAAGATCTTGATAGGCGAGAAACAGCTTTAATGGTAAAGGAAACCCTACAGGTCCAGCAAGAGGTGAAAAATGCGAAATCTCAAATGGAAACTGTGTTGCAGGAGTTTGAAAATCAACTCATAACAGCGAGCCCTGACCAATTCAATTCTCTGATCAAGAAATCCGAATCTGCTATCTCATCTATCCTTCAAGTTCACTGTCCTAGTGAAGCTCGTGAAACAGATACCAATTCATATACCCCAGAAGTCGGAGAGCAAGTTCATTTGAAGGGACTCAGAGATAAGTTAGCTACTGTAGTTGAAGCTCCTGCAGACGATGAAACAGTCTTGGTACAATATGGTAAAATTAAGGTTCGCTTAAAGAAAAGTGACATAAGAGCTATTCCTAGCCATAACAAGAAAGCCACTGCAAGTTCCACCCCACAATTGAAGCAGCAGGTAATGGGTTGGAAATTTTTTTTCTTCTGGCCAAGTAATGTTTACTCTGTTATCGTCTTACATTTTCCTTTTCTCTTTCTAATAAGACGTGATTTGCACAACTAAATATATTTTTGCACGTACAAGAATCTATCTGAGCTTGGAGGGAATTGGTCCCAGTATGATTCTGTTTTTCCACTTTAAGTCCAGGAATTTGCATACTATGTACCACATAATACTTCTCTTCCTCATAGTAAGATGTTACTTAAATCACCTCACTTATTCACATTCTTGGACTCGGGAGTGGTAATACGAAGAGCGAGCCATGCTTATAATTTTTTCACCATTCCTATAATCTTTCAGATTGTACCATTCGTTTTTAATAGTTGCATTGTCTTTGGCCTACGAAACACCGGGCGGAGGCACTTATGACAGCCATCTGATTTAGTAAATGGAGGCCAGGTGAAGATGAGTATTTTAATCATAATATTGAAGTTGAACCATACTAGTTCCTTAAGCATCATCCTTAATGTAATTTGGTGGCCTTCAAATGTCTTGAATCAGATCCAAACTGAAATCTGATCATGTTGATCCATTATTATTGTAGCTTCAACAGAGCAGAGAATTCCAGAGTCCAAGTGGGAACAGCAAGGAAGGCGAGGTTTCTTATGCTCCAGTAGTGCAGACATCGAAGAACACGGTGGATCTACGTGGCATGCGGGTAGAGGAAGCTTCTTTCTACCTGGATATGGAAATCTCAACTAGAGAGTCGGGTTCTGTTCTCTTTGTCATACATGGTATGGGCACTGGAGCTGTTAAGGAGCGTGCCCTTGAGATGTTGAGAAACCATCCCCGAGTTGCCAATTTCGAACAGGAAAGCTCAATGAACTATGGTTGTACAATTGCATACATCAATTAAAATCTCGTTTTTGTGAACCTTGTCATGCAAATTACATCAGTAGCTCTTTTCTACACGATTTTCTTTATTTCATTAACACTTTTTCTGAATTTTATAGATAACTTGGGAGTTAAAGTAGTAAACAACTTCGATCATTTAGTAAAGTTCTAATAAGAAAGATTGGTTCTCTAATTTACCATGGTTGGATTTCTTAATTGTTACATTCTTGTTCAATATTGCCAAGCAGGAGGCAGTCTTTACCAACTTTTCCATCTTTACTTCCTATAATGTGCATTTTTTTTCGTTCTCTTTTTTATCCTTGCAAAATAAAACTTCATTTCTGGTTCTCGATAAGCATAATTTGAGTGATAAAAGACTAACAGAAAGGTGAGCTAGAGGCCAAAATAAGCCACTGCCGTTTTGGCACTTTGCCTGCATCTTCTGCATACCTTCCCTTACATGGTCCACGTCTCACACCAAGCTAGCCATTAAGCTGCCACTTGCATATTACCAGCTCAGTGCTCTTGTAAGGCTAGCAAATTACTTCACTTTTCCTTCCTTCAGTTACAACCCAAGTTCATATAATTTATCAAAATAGGAAAAAGGTCCAACCTTTTCTGTGCTAAGAAGTATATGTAACAAGCTCTAGTCTGTGAAACCATCTGGGATGTTCTTGAAAGTATCACTGGAAAAAATGTTAGCAGTGTTTGAAAAATCTATCTCAAATCCACCTGAAGAGCTGAGCCTGCCTTCAGTGAGTTTGAACGACTCCATGACCAGAGAAGAAATCTTGGGGATTTTTCGGTCATCTTGGACAGAGGTACAATCTTGCAAATGGGAATTTCATGGCTTTGTCTCATGATGACAATAATTATTCTCATCCAAGGTACCAAATCGTAACATCCTCTTATTTTTTTCCTTCCCCTCTCATTTTTTCGTAGAATTAAATAACTGATTTTCTTGTGTTCTGCATGTATTTTATTGGGTCTATTGTTGTGATGGACGATGTGTCTTGCATTTTCATTGGAACTTTGTTGAACACTTCAGATCTCAGAGGCCATTATGGGCTTCCCAAGACAAGCAACAGAAGCCATAGTTGTGGTTGAAGCCTACAAGGTGCTAAGAGATAGAGCACCTTACCCAATTGATCAAGTCATTAAAGATCTCCAAGGAAACTTTGCTTTCATTCTCTTTGATGCTCCATCTGGTACCCTCTTTGTGGCCAGGGTCAGTCCAATCATATTATACGGCATAAACGTTTTCTTTTGAGTTCATATTAGTATGAAAATGCATGACTATGAACTATGATATGTACGTACATACACACACACACACACACACACTGGCTTAATGTTTATGTAAATTATTTGCTAACAAACTAATAATGTACTTAATAGGACGGTAATGGAAGCGTTGATTTTCACTGGGGATTGGCCCGTGATGGTTCCTTAGTTTGCTCCAACAATCCCAATATCATCAAAGAAACTTGTGGAAAATCTTGTGCACCTTTTCCTCCAGGTTAATTAATTTCAGTTTACATTCCAATCCCAAGATTTTTTATATGTACATATATATATATATATATATATATATATGCATATAGAGGGACTATAATTTATATTTACATTTAGTGGCCAAAATTGTGATTAATTAGTAACGCAGGGTGCATATTTAGAAATGGAAGTGGGCTGATAAGCTTTGACCATCCACTGAACAAGGTAAGAGCAATTGCACGCCAAGACGATGTTGGAAACATCTGTGGAGTGAGTTTTCAAGTGGACTTTTGCACTCGCCTCCACAGCATTCCACGTACTGGCAGTGCTTCCAATTGGGCTGATGGACTAGCTACTACTGTTTCCGAGGAACAATCACCACCACCTGATCATGATCGTGATTATGATCAGATTCAATCAGATCTCACTTCTTGCTTCACTCAAAAATGAAGATCTAATCCGTATGTACTTATTTATTCAAACTAGTGTACTACTACTACTACTGATGCTGCATGAGATTGCACCACTTGAAATAGTGATGCTGCATGAGATTGCACCACTTGAAATAGTAGCAACAATATTGGCCTAATCTTTTGAAGGTTATATAATTGTAGTACATATGTCCGTACCATATATTTATGCGTACATCTAAAAATTATTTTAGTTTCTTTGTCCTTGTTATATTAGATTGAAACTACTGGATATGAAGGTTTTATTAATTAAGAGGTAAAGACACAGAGAACATAGTGTATGTCACACCCAGTATACATGCTTATTTTTAATCCAGTAGTCCGAAATTAGTTTTGCCCCGGGGCCATTGGGATGGCATCCCGCGTCATCATATTTTCTTGACCATTATGTCCCTGCTGCCCTTCACTGGCCACGTTTTTTCCATCATGTGCGGGCCTCTTCGCCGTCATCCTATCTGTATGGAACGACTTGTCGTTTGCCATCATATGAGCCCCATTTTTGTGGCGTTCATCATCATTGGACTTGTAGGAAGTGGTGATGGTTGGTCTAGACTTGCTGAAATCCAGGTACAATTTTCTTCCAATGCCACAGTTCTCACCATCATGGCATTCAGCCGGCGGTAACGGCGTGCAAAATAGAGGAACACCTCCCCACGAGATCCCGCTGCCACCGCCATTCCCAATGTTGTTGAAGCTATCATCGCAACCGCTGCTGCCATGATCATGGTTGTCGTCACCAAAATCAATCCGGCCTCCAATACTAAATTCTGGACTCGGTTCAACGCCGCTTGACCATGGCCACAGCCATGTCCCCCCAGTTCCTCCCTCCATGTCTGAGTCGGTTGGCTTTATCACTTGATCCTCTTGTTGGCGATGATCCTTGTGAGTAGTACCAGTAGTAGTTCTAGTACTAGTGGTGACTTCACGAGCAAAGGAGAGTGATTGAAAGGTGCCAATAGTAATGAGTAATACAAAGAAGGCTAGGGAACCCCATTTTGGTGCTGCCATTATTTTTGGCCACGTACTTATAATTTGAGTGTATGAATTATGTTATAAGTGTGCGTTGCTTGTTCTTTGGCATGCATAGGCTTTATATATAGGGAAGATCAGGTCCTTTGGGAATATTCGTACTATTTTAAAACTGAGAGAGAGATTTTGAAATGGCATGAAAATTAGGAGTTTGTTTGGGAGAAGGTAAGGCAAGGAAAATGGTTTCATGCATATTTTGTTGTGGGAAGCTAGTATCATCTCGTTCTTGTGATCAAGGAATTACGTACGTACGTGTAATTTATATACATATATATATATATATACATATATATATATATATATATATATATATATACCAACCTAATCTAATAGTTCTTTTTTTAACTATTTATAGATATTATTTTGACTAATTAAAATTTATTACGTATATTTTTTTTATGATAAAAGTTGAAAAAATAAAAATATTAAATAATAGATATTTTAATTTTATTTTTTTCTTAATTATCTGAATTGACCGTTAAATTATGATCCAATAGTTAAAAAAAATTAGTTATGAATAAAGAAAAAAAATACCTAAGAACTTATATATAATTTAAAGTTTAAAGTGAAAAAAGAGTTGTTAATCTTTTTTTTTCCCCTTCTTGAAACAATAGTTGATAATCTTAATCACTGTACAGTTGGCTAGTTATGCCATGTGTAGCAATTCGGCAAAGTATTTATATTGATAAAAGTAGCATTTATGCCTTATCTCTATTGACAACAATATTAATTATTAATGCCACTGAAACAACACTATTGCTTGGTATGTATGGTATAAAGACTATTTAAACACTTTATTATTCTACACATTATTTTAATCTATCTCTTCTCCAAACATTCTTGAAGCAAATAACGCTTATCTTAACTCATTGATCGGCCTCACTAAGGTATACTTTCCTTTGCTTTAATTATTAATTCTTTTCCAGGGTTAGTGGCTGTGTTGTTTTTTTTTTTCTTTTTGGGTCTTGCTTTTTTCCATTTTTTGCAAGAAGGTTGCTCGAGTATTATGTTAATTACAGAAAGTAACGTACATTAGTGAATTAATCAGTCAGTGGGAAACGGAAATAGTCCTGCATTGAGTTCAACCCACACCTACAGAGACTCGAACTCCCGACGTCATAGATGGCAGACGTCTATATAGGCAAGCCGCCACCAGTGGTGGTAATAGTACTCTAATTTTGAATAACAGTACATGGATCAAATTTTTTCTTAATTAACATGAGCCCAAAACATTTTAAAAATACAGTTGGGGTATTTTATATTTTCTTTTCTATGAAAATGGTATTCTTTGAAATGTGGCATTTTTATCCAATATTTTTTACTTTTTCATGGGTAAGAAAAGAAAAGGTTTGTAAATAATTATCACTTTTTTCAAATATTTAACTAAATTTACTATCAATATTAGATGCAAGGGAGGGAATTAGTCAATATTTCATCAAGAATTCATCAAAATCGTCAAGAATTCGTCAAAAATTCATTTAAAAAAATGGTATGGTGATATATTTAATTAATGAGGAAAAAAAATAGTATTCAACTAATTTATTTGAAATAATACCTTAATTGTTATATAAAATACCAGAAATAGTACCCTAATTTTGAATAATAGGACATGGGTCAAAATTTTTTTATAATCGACATGAGCCCAAAACATTTTAAAAATATAGTTGGTGTATTTTATTTTATTTTATTTTATTTTTACGAAAATGGTACTATTCTAAATGTGTCATTTTAAAAAAATAACAATCAAAATGTGGAACGTTGCTATATTTTGGTGGACCCAATACTTCTTCTTCTTTTTTTTTTTTTTTTTTGGTATTATGGAACATCTAACTTCTCTTTCCATTTTTCCATACAANTTTTTAAGGAAAAATAATTACACCTAGTGGTGCATTATTTATGGTAAACATAAGTTACTAAGTAACTTAGTAAGATATCGGCTTCAAGTAAGTGTTGATAATGATAACTCGCCAGACTCATTTACTGAACACTGATATGCAAAAGTAAGGATGATCAAGAATAACCAAATGGATGGCCATTGAATTATAGGGCCCATAAAAAAACGACTAAGAGAAAAAGGAAAAAATTAAAAAGAAAAAATGGTTACTTAAATTTTAACTAATAGAAAGAGGAAAACAAATATTTATATCATACTAAAATTTAATGCTAAAAAATTAAAACATGAACCAAAATAAAAGGGGAAAGAAAAACCTACTTTGAAAAATGCAAAATAATCCAAAAAAATAATTATTTAAAAAAGAAAAATTCCATGCATTAAAAAAAAAGTACGAAAACCAGCACATTACAAAAACCGTTAAAAAAATACAAAAATTTCAAGAAAAAATTGTACGACTCATCTGCCCACCATATAAAACTAATGTCTTGTTTCACACGTTAAAAGAAAGTAAAAAACCATAAAAAGAAGTACAAAAGTCCTCCGCCCGCCGTATAAAACTAACGTCTAAGCCAAAAACAGTGTAGTCCCTAATTTCCTCAAACACAAAATTTACTCTTCTGGCTAACAGAATTTTTGACAAATGGGTGAAATTGGTATATAAATTAAAACTCTATCATATTTTTGTTATTATTAGAAACCAAAGATCGAAAATGGGTAGTTTTAGCCAAGATAAGATACTTAATGGGCCTGGCCCAAATAAGGGCGGTCAAAATTGAATAAATTAGGTGAATATCATTTTTTTCCTCGTTAAGTAAATCTACCAATATACTATATTTTTAGACGAATTCTTGATGAATTTTTGACTAATTTTATCCTAAAAGTGGAAGAATCTAATAATAGTAGTAAATTTAGTTAAACATTTGAAAAGAGTGATAATTGTCTACTTAACTCGTCAAAATTAAGATAACAATATAACTTACAGTTACGAGTATCTGTGGATATTCGATTCGAACGAGAAAGGGAAAAACGGTTCAAAAAAATAATCGAAATATAAAATAATATTAACATAATCTGCACCGTGTGTATATATATATATATATATATATAAGGCACCAATCCGATAGATTTTTTTTTTTTTTTACCTATGTATAGGTATCAATTTGGCCAATAAAAATTTAGCATGCATATTTTTTTATTGTAAAAAATAAGAGAGAGAAAGAGCATTAATAATATATGTCTTTTCATGCACTTTATTATAACTATTGGATCACCATTAAATGATAATCCAACGATAAAAAAAAAAATACTAAAAAAATAAATACCTATTCGAATCGGCAACAATATATATATATATATATATATATATAATATTTATTTAATATTATATTATTTATAGTTGGTTAAACAATGGGACAAATACGACATTATAATTGGGTTTTAGTAGGAACGTGGAAGGAAGGAAATTGAAGCGTGCAAGAGAAGGGGAGAAGGCGCGTGGGGACCAGAGAATCAGAGAGCCACCTTGACACACAAGGACTCTCTCTATAGTCCTCCTCTTGTTCCTTTTTCCTTGCCACCATAACTACCTACTCACTCACTCACTCACTCACTCACTCACTCTCCTCATCCATTCAGCCTGAGGAGGAGGAGGACTCCACTTTCTCTCTCCTCTTCTTGTTTGGATTCACAGTGCTTCTTCACTCTCGCTCCTCCGCTCACTCACTTCCGATTCAGTTTCAGGTAACCAAACCTCTCTTCTCGCTCTCAAAGCTTCATTCATGAAATGGCTCTATTCATGCTTTGCTTAGCTCTGTCATTGTTTTCTAGGGTTTCGGATTTAAGAGATTTTCGTTTGGTGTTTGGTTGCGTTGATGAAGGCTGCATTTTTTTTGTTGTTTTTAAATCTGAATTGTTTGGTTTGAGATTTGAATCTGAGCTTCGTTGTTTGATAATTGTGAACCATTGTTAGTCTGAAAATTTATGGGGGATTATATTGATTTTACATTTTGATCAGAGAAGTGTTACTGGCAATGGAAGCATCTGGTTTTAGTGGATCAGGGTTTGATGATGAAGAGAGGGGTTTAAAGGGTTTGCTTGATGCATTTGGTTCTGCATTTACTCTGGATGAAATAGCTTCTGCTTATTGCAAGGCTGACCGGAATCCGGATTTAGCCTATGAATTTCTCTACCAAGAGCAGGGAAGCACGTCTGCTTCTACCGAAGCTGCCGCCAATGGTGAAGCAAGAAGGAGTGAACAAGCTCCAGAATCGTTATCTGTCAATCTTTCTGACCAGTCATTTGAAGGGAATGGAAATTCCAGACCTTGGAATCCGAAGAACGGTCCTGTTTCGGTTGGTTCTGTCTCGAGCATTATTGGTAAGGCTTACATTCGGACCGCAAGATCAACGAATGCGTCGGGCAAATCAAACAAACCGATGAAACTGGACTCAAAGGTGCTGCCGGTATCCGAGCTTTGGGGAGAAGAAGCTAAGTCAAATTCTGAAAGGAATGATGGTATGCATAATGAAATGGAAGAATTTCTGTTCCGCATGCTTGGAGATGGATTCAAGCTAGAGAGGGATGTGATTCGACAAGTTCTTGGTAAACCATTTTTTTCTGTGCCCGTTGAGCTGTTGTTTTTAGAGTTTAAATTCATGCTATAGGTGTTAACTCCCGTATCATTTCTTTTTTAACTTGTTTCTTTTTCTACGAAGTACTGTAACGAACAAGGTTGCTGCGAAATGCTTCATCCTTGTTGGAGAAAAAGAATTACTGTTTAGTTTAATTTTTATAAATAAGAAAATGATAATTTTTCCAAAGCAATTTATTGTTGTTATTGAGAGAACTTTGATACCGAGTGTTCTACCAAATTGAAGTAACAATTTGGCTTACTTAATGGTCGTCTAGCTGCATTATTCGATTTGAGATTGTAGTTAGATATGCTTTGATCTATATTTATATACTTCTACATTAACCTTAATTAGTGAAACCTAATCGGGGTTTATGTTGAACTTGCAGAGGCTTGTGGGTATGATATGCCAAAGGTAGACATGCTTTTAGTTTTGTTGTTATTGTTATTATCACAGTTTTTGTTTATTCCTCTCAAAATTTGTTATTTCATTGAATAATATTTTTTAGCACTTGCCAATTTCTTTACTGTTCAGAGTATGGGCAAACTATTTGATCTGTCTGCAGCGACCTTGGACAACAAGAACAGATCTGTTAGTGGATCCACTGATGAGGTGATAACATAAGAGAACAAAGTGGTATACAAAGACTGTGCATGCTTTCTTTTGTTCAATAAGAAAATAATGCTTCAATGATATTTGTTAAAATGTACTAACCTGATGGTTTGTAATTTTTTTTTTCAAAGAGGATCTATATTCTTGTGATTACAAACATGATTATGTTATTTTTTTTCTTTCCTTCTCATTCGAGTTTGTTCTCCAGCTTATGGGATTGCGCTCAAAGGCTGAAGTTCCATCACATCAGATGAAGTGCACAAACAATTCTGGCGGGTATAATTTCATCCTATCTTTTGTTTAGCTTTTGATTACAATCCTCACGGTCTCTTGATATGAGCTGTCGAGGAGTGCTGCTGATTAATGGTTTATTTTTGTTTAGTACTGAGGATACATCATCAAACTCGAGTAAAGAATTATCTACAGGACAAAAGCAGAGAAACCATCTAGAGAGGGATATTCTGACTTCTTTATTTTCTGTCCCTGAGAAAAAGAATGACTATGTGTTACCTAAACAAAAAGCAATGGCAGTGAAGAGTTCAGGCATATTTGGAGAGGCAGTGGCTGAACCTCCATGTGACTTTGTTGTAGAGCAGAAGACCGCTGCAGTTTACCCACAAACACATGATGAGTGTGGTATGCCCAACATCTTTCATTATACAGGGAGATTTCACTTCTCCACTATGGAGTACAGAGGTTTAGTTAATTATATATTTATTAGGGGGTAGACGCAGGGTTTGGGAATATATGGATCACTTGTTAATACATTGTTATGATGTAGGAGAAAACTGTAGTTGTTGTCATACATTGTTCAACTCCTTGGAATTGATCCACTAGCCATGACAAATTGTATTAATTTTGCCTTTTGGATGTACGAGTATATTCTATGCATTTGTGCAGCGGGTAACTACATGATTGTGAGGCTGGCTTATGTTTTAGTTCCATTTCCAACTTCTGTTTATTTTTTTATGATATGAATTGCAGATAAAGATGAGGATAGTTACCTGGCTCTTCGTAATGGTGTTAAGGAGTATTATAGATTGATGAAAGACTATTATCAAGCTGTAGGTGGCCTTTTACTGCCTCTCTAACGTTCACATCTATTTAAGCACGTCAAAAAAATATATACAATGTAGTTTCTCTCAATAGCTTTGTTGGTTTGCCCTAATATAGTTTCATTGTTAGGCTGTAACGGCGTTTGTAAAGGGCAATCATGTTCTAGCTGGAAGGCTTCTGGAAGAGGTGTGTTGTCCATCTGTTCCCAATCTTGATTGGATTAGGGCTTGTTGTAGAGATTTACGATATATGTTCTTATTTGGCAGGGTCGCTTGTACCACAAAAGGGCTCGTGAAGCAGATGAAGAGTCCAATATAATGATTCTTAAAACCAAGTGAGTATCCATTCAGATGAGGTGTATGTTTTTTCTTCTGTCTCCGCATTTTTTCATTTGTGTTCTATCCTATTGGCAGAGATGTGGAGGAACAAGATGAATTGTTGCTTGACTTGCACGACCACGGTTCTAAGGATGCGATACAGATTTTGAAATGTCATCTTTCTTCACTTGCAGGCATTCCATGTAAGTCAGTAGTTTTTCTGCTTTCTATTATCTGTTGGGTTATTTTTTTGTTAATTGAAACTAAATTTGTACATGATCTTGGTCATCAGCATTCCGATGTCTTAAGGTGATCATAGAAACGAATGAGGAAGACAGCTCAAACAGATCTCGTAGACGTCTGGTAATGCTTCACTTATTTAGAACTGTATATATATATATATACACGCACACATATACACAGTAAGTTTTTGATGGTATAGGGCACATATTTTAAAGTGATATCAGACTTTGCTTAAAATGGGAGGGAATCTTTCCCGTGAAATTTTTCCGCTTCTGAACCCGTCACTTATATTCTTTTATTACCATTTCTCTTGCAATTTTAATGACTTAAGACAATGAATCTTATTGTATTTATTAGTAACATGTGCACATATTTGATTTCCGCGGTCAATTTGGAAGTATGTTTAAATAATTAGTAACCGAATTTGTTTTAATAGGAAATTTATATGTTGGGTTTATTTTAAAGTTTCAGGTTCTCAAGCTATTAGAGAAAGAATCAATAAAGTGGGTAGAGGGAGAGAATGCTGGAACAATACTTATCCGATTGGACGGTATCGACCGTAAACGTTTGAGTTTTGTCAAAAAGTAACCATTGCATTCTGAAATCAAATTGGTTCCTCAAACATTCTTTTTGTTCCTGAAGGGGTTTCTTTTCTCAGACATTATTGATGATTGATGATAATCACCCTATATTTTGAACAGTTTAAAGTTCATTAATTTTACCGACTAAAATTCTCGTGTAAGTCGGCAATTGATGTTGAAAACAATACAAGCATTGCACTTGTCTGCTTTTGAAGGCAAATTTGGTGAAATGAGTGAAAATTTCTAAGAGTACTTGGTCCAATGCAATAACTAGAACCATAGAACGGTGATCCTCAAATGGAAGTTTCTAAATTAATCCTTCTAAAGTAAACGACACATCTTGATAAATAGTCAAGGAAAAAAAAAATAACGTGGCAGCAAAATTTTTTTTCTTTATTTTTGGTAATGGGCACAATATCTTTTAGAATTTATAACAGATTTTGCACAGTATTTGTGAGAATCTACTATGAAAGGAAACTAGAAACTCATACTAATGGTTTTCCTTTTCTTTCTTTCTTTCTTTTTTTTATTTTTATTTGAGAAAATGGCTTTTTTCCCTGCAGTCATTAACTGTCAACTGAAAGTGCCTGTTTTTTCTTCTATTTTTTTTCTTGTTAAATGTTTAGCATTTTTCTTTTTAGTATTTTGGACGAGATACTAAAAAGCAAAATGCTAAAGAAATGGTTCCTTTTTGGGGGTTAAGGAGAAACGGTTCCCCTTGTTTCTCCAATGTTTCTTTTCAGGTTTCAAACGAAAGTAGTTCCTGACAACAACCAACAACGGTTCTTTTCTACCATTAAAAGGAATGATAATATCACTTTTATTATATATTGTATTTTAATATTTTATTGAGTTGGTATATTATGTTTCGGTTATTATTAATATTGATTTTTTGATTTAATATTTATTATAAATTTATACCCTAACACAAATTTAGAACAGTTAATTTATTAAGACGATGTAATAAATTTATTCTCGAATTAGTTTTTAAATAGTTTATTTTCAATTTCTTAAACAACATCTAGATAAATTAATTACTCTAAATTGGTGTCAAATTATAAATTTATAACAGATTTTAAATCTAAAGGTCAATGTTGATAATAACTAAAACACAAGGTACAATTTGATAAAAGTGTCAAAATAAAAGGTATAAAAGTGATATTATCCCCTAAAAGAACGAAAAAGTAAGGGTCAATGATATTAATAATCCTTGAATTATACTTGTAGTATATTACTTTAGTCCTTGAATTTTCAACTTATATTAATGGTCTATGATTATATAATTATTACAATAATAATTCTTTTATCACAAATTTTTAAATATTTAATAAAAATAAATTATTACAAAGTTTAATAATTATGGTCAAAAATAAGATTCTGAATTTTTACTTAAATTTTTAACTTACATGGTGAGTACTAAGACTTATACAAGTATTGTATTAATAACTATTTTTTTCATAGAATATTAAATTTTTAACAGAAATTAGTCTTGTGCAAAGCAAATAGTTTAGTAATTTTGGCTAAAAACGAGATTCTAACTTAGAGAAATAAATAATACCCGGTTATATGCTTTGTATTTGATTATTTTCTATTAAAAAACTAACCATTTGTGACAAAGGAGACATTAGTGTAATAATTGTATAATTCAGATTTTATTATTTTGTAATTTGAAAATTCTAAGGATAATGTGATACAATGAGTATAATTTCAAGACTTATTATTATATTTAACCCAAAAATAAAAATAAAAAGGAATTAGATTCCAAGTTTTACTAGTGTCACGGGCCAAGGCCCAATTTTGATATACTGTGGGCCTTGTTTTATTCTGCTCCGACGACCTAGCCCAAAAACTCAATCCACCACAAAAAGAACGGCTTCATAGGGCCCTCGATAATCTCTGGCTCTGGCTCGCCTTCTAGGTCTCTCTCTCTCTCTTCTCTCTCTCTCTCTCTCTCT
>JXTB01000552.1:170358-260661 GCA_002914805.1 Parasponia andersonii | reverse complement strand
TGAAGATCCTTGGGGCTTCTGATCCCTACGACAGTTGAGGCGAGGGTCGCTGTTCCTAGACAGCAGACCCTTGGGGCTTCAGACCGCCAGCTGTCATGGACTCGAGGTCTGACCGATTGAACCGTTTGGGATCAGTGATGGATTCTGCCTTAAATTCGGAAGACCCACATGCCGATGGCGGGATCACGTGCGATCCGCGTGACCCTTCTCACGGTTCGAGGCTCAGGAATGGGCCCCACAGATATGATAACAAATCGTTCATAAATATTGATCTTCGATCGAATAAATACTTTCAAATTGGGAGCAGATCTGATGTATCGAATTTAGAATAAAACAACGAAAGGGAGCACAAAAATAATAAAAACAAAACAAAACACGCATAAATCTAGGGTTACGTAGCAAAAAAAATCTAAATCTAGGGAACAAATACCTTCATAGTATGGGAGGATTATTTAATTTAAAAAAAAAAAAAAAAGAAAGGGAAGGAAAAGAAAAGAAACCCTATATCAAGAGATATAAGACTTGATTAGAGGGAGAGAGAGTGGCATTTTCAAGTTGGAGATAACATGAATGATACTTTATAAAACTCCTCTTTTTAAGTTAAAAGATTGACTAGTGAAAAGAGTTTGTCTTGATTTGCGTACTTAGTGGGAAAAAAGTACACGTGGGAAAATCACATAAAGCAACTTGGGTTTCCCTTTATTGTTTTTCGAAAATTACCATCCGAATCTTTAAATTTGGATTTGTTTTATGTGAGAAATGCGAATAAGATAATAAAGTGTGAGATAATGAGGACAAACAAATCAAAGAAAATGCGAGAACTATGAGAAAAAGAGGTAAAGAGGAGTGAGAAACCAACAAGAATAACATTGAGATTATAGGGAGAAAATAATACGAAACTTCTTCTCCTTTTTTTTTTCTTTTAATAATACGAAATTTCTTCTCCTCTTTTTTTTTTCTTGTTAAAAAATAGGAATAGTAATGCAGTACTTTTTATACAGTACACTTACCTTTTGGTGTATGTATAAAGCTACATGGTCTAAAATCACTGCCAGAAACAATGTTGTATTCAAATAACACAATAAGATATTAAGGTGTAATGAAAAATGTCCTAAACATTTTTCTTTTTTAAGCCTAAAGATTAAACAGAGAAACAACATTATACAAATGTCAATTCCTTAAGCCAATGCTAAAACTTTAGCTTCTCTGTTAAGATCGAGGGACAAAAACTCATTATTATTATTATTATTTTTAATGGAAGTGTAATGCATCCCAACTTTCATATTTTTTCTTTACTAATGAATAAAAGTCAATTCATTGACATCACTCAATTCTTAAAAGATTCTAAAAAACATAATCTAGTACAAGAAAAGCAATTGACATGTGCCACATCAATTGATTATATATATATATATATATATATATGGAATAAGAATTAACAATAAGATTTCTCTCAAACAAGAAATTTTACCGTTCATCTCGTAAAGGCTGGAGAGAGAGTTTCTTCTTCTTCGGTTTCCTCTCTTTACTTTCTTCCTCCTTTTCCTTTATCGCTCTCCCTGACCTCTCTTGAGGGTGAGAGATTTTTTAATTTTCTTTAGTTTTCATGTAAATTCAGATTTAGATGTAATTTGTAGTATCACTTTTTGTATAGATTTTTAAGTCCGTTTATCAGATTTTGAATATGAGATTTCTTTTTTGATTTAGATTAGTTAAGCGAATATATATATTTTTTCAACGGGCATAGATTTCAATTAATGTTGAAATTACATAATTTACCCCACTAAAAATGCAATCTAAGAATAGGTGTTGAAGATAATAGTTTATTAGTAGCTCTTATTATCTTCTTCTCTTAAAGATTATGCTAACCCACAGATCTTGTTACTATTATGTTTATAATTCACTTTTCATCTTTTTTTTTTTTGGATTTTGAAATTTTAATCTTTATACTTGTATTGTATATTTGAAGCTTTTATTTTAAACAATGATATTCTTTCAATGAGCCTATTTTTTTATCCAAAAAATAAGAATTAGTAGCAAGATTTGCTCATGATTTAGATATTATTTACTTCAAGAGTTAGGTTATTTTCTTTTATACTATACTGTAATAAGTGAACTCTACCGTTTTATAACATTATTAAAATACAAGATTACTTTATAATATAATTAGAATGTGAGATTCTACATATTAAGCATGAGATAGAAGAGTGAAAATGAGAGTTATCCTAGCACTACTCTTGTTTGCTTGCACAAGTTAATGACGTTCTCTAATATAAGGTTTAAAACATATCTTCCTCACAAATAATCAAGTGCTTTGCAAACTAGTCTATTTTAAAACCTCCTTTTAATAACTCTTTGGTGAATAGTTGATTTAGTTCATCACCTTTAAAACTGGGAATTTTTTATTTAAAGGAGGTTTTCAAATGATCTAATGCCCCCAATTACTCCACAAACTACAAAGGATTCGACAATTACCTATCTTGGGATCCAATGCTCTTTGGTATTCAACAAAACATATAGTGCTGAAAAAACGACATTTTTCCTCGTTATAAATTCTCAAACGCCTTTCATCTTAGGTAAAGTGAGGCAGATTATTATTGATGAGATCTCTATCATTGTTCAGCATTAAAAGCAACATTTATTTATTCCCTTTTTTAAAAAAAAAAAAAAAAAGAAGTAACATTTATTCCATTGCAGCACAAAATAGAATAATGTGTCACTAAGAGTTTGACAATAGTGCCAAATATAACATTGGTATGGATTTTGGCCAATGTCTCATTTTGTTTCAAACCTTCGGCTAGTCAAAGACACGAAAAGGCATTTTTTTTTTCTTTTCGTTTTTTTTTTTGAACTCCAAAAGTCAAATGCAATATCTTTCTTAGCTAAAGCCTACAGGAAAGGGAAAAGAAGTCGATGTACTTAAATTGCATAATAATAGCTTTTTTTTCTCGATCTCCTCGTGTTCTTCTTCCTCTATTTCACTTTTTCTTTTCTTTTTTTTTTTTTTTGACACTGAATAATGATACCTCCTGATAGCAAAGAATGTGGTAAGAATATACTAGTCCGAAAATACCAAAAACAGAGTGATAGTACGAAACGAGACAAGGATAATAATTTATTCTTTTTCTATACATAATATCATTTTGAAAAATAAAAAAATTTTATGTATATTTGTCTATTATAAAAAATAAAAAAGAGAAATAATATTAATGATACTCATTTTTTCATACACGTGATCTAATAACTGAAAAAAAAACTTCAAAAAAACCTTACACATAAGTTAAAAAAAATACTTACTTACTGAAGACAATCTATATATATTCAACGAAAAATAGATGCTTTTAAATGATAATAAGTATTCTGCTTTTGTAACATCTTTCCTAAAGCCAAAACAGAATTTACGGAGAAGTGGCACTTTACAATTGAACGGGATGTCTTTGTTTCTTTTAAAAAGTAAATACATTAATAAAATTTTAGTTCTTTTTCATTTGTACTTATTTTGCTTTATTTATTACCATTTTTAGTTTTTTTTTTTGAAAAATTTTTAGTTACGATTCTCAAATATATAAGAAAATGATGAAATAGGGACCTTTCGTATACCTTGTAGCATTGCCTTGCAATAATAATAGGAACAACAAGAATAATAACTTGTTTGATCCAAAAAAAGAAAAAGATATAACTTGTATTATTATTAGGTCTTGTAGAAATATGACTAAATTTTGAGCCCAATTTAAGTAAATATCCCTTTATTATCAAATATTAAATCAAAATGTTTAGTATATATATGTTTATATACAAAGTGTAAAATTTTATATACCAAGCATAAAAAATTATATACCTAGTACATTTTAGTATAACAACTGAAATTGGTAGATAAATATATCTACCCAATATAAAACTATATATACTTAAATACTTAATTATAAAATTTTAAAAATGAACATCTACTTAATCAAATTTGAAATATTAGTCATCCATCTAAATTTCTCTTATTATAATTGTTATTATTATTATTATTACTACTACTACTACTACTGGTATTGATTGTAAATCAATATAAATTTAGGTAGATATAGATCCACTTGGGGTCGCTAGAATTTTGAAATAAATGTGCATGCTGAGTAGAAATTTAGAAATCATGCAACATAATTTCACTCATACTAAATTTAAAGTATTAGAGTTTATTAATTTAAATTCAACTCATTCAAGATTATAGAAATAACTTCTTACTTACAATCCTTTGGTACAAGTGAACATCTTTTGATTCTAATTATAATGACGTTAATTTACTTGTATAATTTAGAAAAAATTTAGGTTGATTTCGGATTGCAACTAGGCTCAATTTTTTTAATTGAGTTACCTACAAACACCGTTAAAATATCAAACCACTTGTACTTTTAGCAGTTTTGAATTGAAAAATATGGCTAGTAATCATTGAATGGTATCAAATGATTAGAAAGTTTTTTTTTAATTATTATTCCATACAAAATTAGAATTCTTCTATTCTCCCAAAGATTCTCTCTTTGGGGAAAAGAAATCTTCTATTCTCTCTATAATGTAGAAACACTAAGTTAGATCTTCTACACTTGTGATTCCCAAACTATATTATATAAAGCAATGCTAAAAGGGCACATATAAATTTAAAGATTTCGAATAATCTTTATTAGTATTTGGTGCTAAGTAATATCCTTTAATATGCATTTCTTTACTTTATAAAAGGTTATTTTATTGGGTTTTTTCAGTCAAATAGTCGAATTTTGGATAATAATTTATAAAATTATTATTTTTCAAATATTATTAAAAAATAGTCAAATTTTGAAAATTATATAAAAAATAGTCATTTTTCATTTATTATCCCATTCTCACCACTATTTTCATATATTATTCCCACATTGTTTAATATTTAATTAGTTGCAGGACAGTTTCGAGAAATTCTGACTGGGTAATAGGTTTATCATAGAAGTATCGAGAAGCGTATCTAGACAGTAAAAACTCCCATTTTGCCCCAAATCCTTCAAAAGATCTAAATAAACAATAAAGACCTTAATGTTGAGCTAATCCTAAAATCCAATCTACATATATACATACATTATTAAGGGAAATGGAAACGGAAGCAAGATAGAAAATAGAAACGCTAAATCGGGATCATGTAACCTATTATTTGTGTGTCAAAAAATAATATATAAATAAAGGAATAATATCATAAAAAAAACCCACTACTTTTAGTCTTTTAGCATAAAAATCTATACTTTTTCATTAATCTCAAATAAAATATTCTTTGTGTGTTTTTTTTTTATCGGATCTTATCAGATTTACATACACAGTTAGTATCAGAGTTTAAAATTATTATAAAAATATTTTTACTCTCTAAGATTGTCCGTTGGCATCCACAGAAATAGCCACAAGACAATTATTTAAATCGAAAAATGATCTGTAATCTTTTATGATCTAACAGTAACAACTTTTAAACACAGAAAAATTCTTTTTTTTTTGAATTATGTTATATGATTTCAAAAGTTAAAAACATTCGGTTTCAACAATTTTAACTTTAATTGTGACTATACATATGGATCTGGTGAAATTTGATAGAAAAATATAAATAGAAGGTTTATTTGATACTAGAGAAAATAGATAGTATTTTTTATAAATAGCTAAAATTCATAGATTTTTTTTTTCTTTTTCTTTTTTTTTTTTATATTATCCATGTAAATAAAAATGAAATTTATATATAATTTGGATGGTGCATTGGGGCATTCAATTCCAATCCCACCTAGGGCACCCTAAATTTTAAATAGAACTTCATCACTTCATACCCGGGGCCATTTATAATCGTAAAATGTCGTCATATTCGGGTCAGATCATTGTGATGTATTGCCCTACATGGTGAATTTGGGTAAGATCATTGTGATGTATTGCCCTACATGGTGAATTTGACATATCTAGAAGACTACAATTCAAGATAATAGAATAAGATACGTAAAAAATCAGGGATTAAACCTATGATAAATATAGTTAGGAGGTAGCATATTGATCCCTTGCAAAGTTTAAATGCTTGATTTAGACCAAGAAAATAGTTCAAAAAGATTACAGAAAAAAAAAAAAAGAGTTCAAAGGCGTAAAAGTGAAAGTACCTATTAATGTATATGGCTAAAATGAGAATCCCGAACCATTACATAGAAGTTGAATTAAATTCTCTTTAAATTAGAGTGGCTGTAGGTTGAGACTTGAGTTTAGAAATGTCCATATTTTTCTTTTATTCTTTTAGTTTATGTCCAAGTATATCAGCAAAGAGTAATTATAGTAAATGTCCTAATTCTACACTATTTTAATAAGTATTCGTTCTTCTTTTCTTTTTTAAAGGTAAACGACTGAATACATAACTTTTTACACTAGTTCTATCAATTGATATACTAAATTCAGTTTATATACTAATTAATATCAGTTTTATACTGAGTAAGTCAGTATATAAATTGGATTCATTAACTGATACATTTGCTATATTTCAGCTATAAAAATTAGAAAAATGAACATCTATTATAAGTATCAAAATCGACCATTTTGCTAAAAGCTCCTTAAGTAAACAAGAGAGGCCCAACGGGCTCAAAACAAAGTTTTGGCCCAAGACTGTCCAACCTATTGCATGATGCTTAGCACATCACTGGTGTGACTTTATGAGATCATCATATATTTTTTTTCAATTTAATTTTACTTTTCATAAGTAGCATCACGGGCGATAATTTTTCACACTAGTGACTATTGTACTAAATGTTTTTCGGAAAAAAAAATTATTGTACTAAATGATATAGGAAGTAATATAAAAAAAATGATATGGGAAGTAAATTGTTATTTTCGTATTAGTAACTCAGTGATATTGTCAAGTATATTTATTGAAAATTATATTTACCCCAAAAAATTAACTACTCATTTTCCACTATAGTTAAAATATTAAAAAAAAAAAAAAAATTTTGAAAAATTATTAAAATATACCTATGAAGCTAAGTAGTAAGCACATGATTAAAAAGATGTGAGGCCGCCCACCGGGCCGGCTCATTGAGGATTGGCTTTTATTTAGAACCATTTTCTTTCACATTTTCTTCGAAAAATCAGTAAGTTTGGCTTCCATTGGAAGAGCATTCAAGGGTCAAAAGCTCTTCAGATATTTTATTCAAGGATAAATGACTTTATTAGTTTCTGAATTAAGAAGAAGATTTCACTTTAGTACTTAAAATTTAAATTATCACTTTGGTCTTTAAACTATTATAAAATTTTATTTTAGTCTTTTTTGTTGTATATTTTATTTTATTCTTAACTGAATGAGTACATAAGACACGTTTGTTATTCTATACTTATTATATATCAGAAGTATTATCCAATATTATAAAGAGATTAGAATATAAATTAAAGTAGTTTAAAAATGATTGATTGAACAGATTTTAATTGCATATTGGATAATAATACAATATAGAATTGTCCAAAATGTATACTAATATAGAACGAGAAATATAACTTATGTGCTCACTCTGATAAGTTTCAAACAAAATTTATTGCAAAAAGAACTAAAATAATACATTTTTAGTAATTTAAAAACTAATATAGTGCGATTTAAAGTTTAAGGACTAAAATGAGACTTTTTTCATAATTTAGAGATTAACAGAGTCATTTATCATTCACTCAAAGATAGCACTATTGGTGCCCATCGTTTTCCGTTTTCCTTTCCCACTCGGTTTCTAAATAAACCGCTCTTTAAAATTTAGAATTTAAATATTTTCTTAAGACACACCTTTTAAATTTTACTTATTCCACATTTGGTCATAATTAAGATAAAATGAAATTGCTTTTGTCATGCGCTTGTTTTAAAGATCTCTCAACCATTTGTTTCATCTTCAACTTCTAGCTTTTTTTTAAAAATAAAATAAAATAAAATAAAAGCTTACATAACATATCAAGGTATTTTAATATTCTATTAATTAAAAGAATAGTATATGCTAACTCTTAAGATTCAAAATATCAAAGGATTTTCGTAAAAATATGCGCCTCCATAAAGGTCTGCACGGGATATACAAGGATTCTCCTAATTACGGTGAAAACAGTTTTAAGAAATAGGGTTAGGATTCAACTATGTTTGGATATGACGTGATGTCAGGAATGATGTGTGACTAGATGTATTAGCCAAGTAGATTCCACAGAAAGGATCTTAGTATGAGTCAATGATTCAGAATATATGAATAATGAATGCACTGTTGCAAATAAGTGAAGGGAGTGAAAAATAGGCTAAGTAAGTTCTGCTGAGTTGCACTAAGTGTGCTAGCATGAAACATGACCTATGTGATTCAGGTATAAATACAGATATACAGATGAATATTTTAGAGAAATAATTGACTTGAATATTAATAAATAATAAAACCGGCCATTTTTTGTGGTTGTACCTTCCGTAGGTGATGCTAACAGGCTTTTAGACAAATAAAAACATAAAATCTAGCTGTGTATGCAATATTCAATTGAAATATCAAGTGAAGACAATATAATATACGGAATGAGCCATATAAATATGACAATGAATGAGTATTAATTTCATGTGAATTTTTGCAGGTGAGAGTGACTTAGTATGTAAAGTACAAACAATACTTATCACGATGATAAAAATTATATTATGTACAATACAACAATAAAACATGAATTAAAAATTTTAAGAAATAAACTAAAGCTTATGTATCACATAATTTTCTTAAAATAAGTTCACCTCTTCTCGAAATGTTTGAGATCATTATACGTCTATCTTCTAAGATACAATAATTTTTTAAAATAACAAGTGGTATATTAAGTTTTTACTTCTAATGAACTGAATTTTTGTCTGAATTTTTTCAAGACTCAAAGAACTAGAACTAGAATTAAGAATTAGCACTATAACTTAAACTAAGCATAAGAATTCAAAAACTGGAGCTAGAATACTAGAGAGAACTTGAGAGAAAGAAGAGAATAATTTTTGACGAGAATGAAAGGAGACGTGCCTCATTTTATAGGCTCTATATGGGAGTTGGGAAATTATTATCATTTATTCAAGAAATGTTTTAGTCATAATCCAAAGCGGTTACAAAATATTTTTATTCCTCTCATTAATCCACTGATTAATTTAAAAAAAATATATTTCAGAATAAATGACCACTAGTTACATAACGTTACAAACATTTTATTACCCATAATAGCTTGTAACTTTTGAGACAAAATCTATAATTTTACAAGAAAATTCGCAATTTTTTTAATTTTCTTTTTAACTCATTTAGGATAAGAAATAAAGCCTCAATATCTCATTTATCCAAATAAAATCTTAATTTTCTAACATATATTTTAGAATGGGAATCGCAAATTCGACTGAATATAATAATAAATGAAATAATATATTGAATATTGTACTGCTTTAAGAGATGGTAATAATCCAAATGATGATGTGCTTCATATTCATATATAAACCTATTATTATCCTCTCTTCAGCTGAATGATTGTACTATTTGCATTTTTGTATTGCTTCTCTTCTCACTTTCCCATCTAAGCTACGAACGGACTATCAATATGATGTGCGCGTAAAAATGTGTCTCTATGAGTGTGTGTCTTTTGCCTTTCTTTTTTTTTGCCCCCTTCGTTCTCTCCTCTCCTCTCCCCCCTTTTTAACTGAATATTGGAGCTTTATATAGTAGCTCAAGAGACTTATAATTTGTTTTTATCATGATGCACGTCTATTGCTAGGGTTGTAGACCTGCAGGCGTTGGTCCAATGGAAAATTTCTTCTGATTAAGTAATCGCCACTTGCACATGATTGTGGCTGATTAATCCTAGTAACTCGAATTGAACTGCCTGCGAGTTAGCATGAGGATTACAGGTGGTTTCTTTCTTGTCATCCATTGAAGAGAAGAGTAAATCTATAATAATGACCTTGGACATGTGTTCAATCTTGAGTTGTTGATAACCTTCTTTGGACACGCATTCGCTCCTAATTTTGGGATGAAATTTTCACCCTCTTCAATTTTATTTTAAATAGATTGTTTTCCTTTTTTATTCTAAAAGGTTTGAGAACTTGAGTCATTTTTCAGGTTTTAAATTATATCTTTTAAGAGAAAGAAAGAGGGAAAAAAAACCTTCATCAAAATTATTGGAGCTTTGGAATTTGCAAGATGTTCTTCCAAGTTCCACGGCCATAAAAACTAAATATAGCTAAGAATATTTTTTATTTTTAAGATTTTTTTTTTCTAAGGGATAATGGATCTTATCAAGTTTATTTGAGGAGTTGTGGTAAAAACGATGTTCCAGTATTATTTTTCCTTTTTTTTGAAAAGTTTTTTTTCTTTTTTTTTTTAAAAAATAATTCTATTTATTTAATACTGTTTTATGTTCATTTACGTCATTTCATATAAGACTATTTTGGCATTAATTAATTACTAAATGAAAGGTGAGAAGAGAAAAAAAAAAAAAGTGGCAATAAAACCACCCTTCACCTAAAAGCGTACTTATTACCGAGCGATTTGAGATAATTTTTACTTATTGAAATAAAAGTCGAAGAAGATTTTTCTGGAAAAATTAGTGAGTCCATGCTTTATAAAAAATGTCTGATAATTAAAAAAAGACATTTTGACAATTTATCCAAAAATTTTCAAAAGTAATTTTTGAGTCCCAAAAGATCTTTGGGGGCCATGTCAAACATGCGATATGTCATAGATATGGTTAATTACATAAAAATATCCTCACTTTTAATTTTTTTTTTGTAAAGAATACCTTATTTTTTGAACTTCTGCAATTTAATAACCTCATTTTTGAAATTTTACAAATTAATATCCTTTATATTTATGATTTTCACAAATTAATACTCTCATTTTTGAATTGTGTAAAATAATACTCTGATATTTATGCTTTTTACAAAATAATATTCTCAGATTTTGTGTTCTTTGTATATTTATACTATGAGCAAATGAAAAGATGCAAACACCGCTCATTAATTTATTAAAACCATTTTGATATTAGTATATTATTGGAAATTATTTTATAACTACTTTTTTTGGTTAATTGCTAAAAAACAAAAGAAAATTTTTTACCTCTCATGTTTTTACAATTTAACCATTTTATCTATCTTTTTAATTTTTAATTTTTTTAAAATAAAAAGTGAAATAAGCTAACTACAAATATTTTTCAGAAATTTTATTATTATTTAACACATTTTAATTAAGTTGATGATGGCTACTACCATGGTATTAAGATTATAAATTTATAAAATTTTCAAATGTTAAGGTATTGATTTGTAATAATTTTAATTGTTAGGGTACTAATTTATAGAATTCAAAAATAATGGTATTATTTTATAAAAATTCAAAAGCTATGATATTTTTTGCAAAAATGTTAAAAATCAATGTATTTTAATGTTATTATCCCTCGTAGATATAGAGTTACGGTATTTTAATTTTGCTAATGAGAAATAAAAAAGAGAGTACATATCTTTGACTGGGTTCCATACCTTTGGCTTAAAACATGTCCAAGACAATTTTGTTTTTATCTAAACTAATGTTCCCGCCAGACTCCATTTAGAAATCAATTAAAAATAAACAAGCATAGCAAAGTTTCTATGCTATTTCAAGGGAATATGCCTATACATTTCTGCCCCAATTTCCATTTCTTTCTTCCCCTAATTTCCAGGTTTTAGGGGAATCAAAGTCATTCATATGATTTGGACAAAAATAAACACGGTTTGGTCCTAAGCAATAAATGTTAAACAAATTCCAAATTGCCTGGGACGTCATTTTTGGACTTTGCTACCTTAGTCAAAATCGTTTAGTTATTTTTCCATTATTTTGGGCATTAGGATTTCAGAGTCTTGACAGTCCTCCGGCTCTTCAATATATTACGTAATAGAGCAATTTATACTTGGCTACCGAAAAGTGTTTTCTAAAGGTCAAGTTGTTTGAATGTAATTTGATTATGATATAATTTTGATATAATTTAAATATGTATAATTAATAATCTACCTAAAAAAATCCTGAATTGTCCGATTAATGAGGGTATCTCTATTAATCCCTCAAGAATGGGTAGAGTGGGAAAAAAAGTTGTATTAGCACTTAGTGATGTTAATTCAAAGACATTTTTTTCCTTCAAAACTTTCGAGACAAATGTATCCTGATCTAAAAAGACTAGGCCGTAGAAATATACCGGTTTTTTACCTTTTTTTTCTTAAACTTGAATTACAAAGACTCTATAATTCGGTTTCCATCGCTCATTTATTTTTATTTTTTATTATTATCATCATTTTTTTTTTAAATTTTTTTGGGTTTTACAAAATAAGATTGGACTCATGCTAAGTGTCACGACTCAAAATTCAGGTCAGTGGCAGAATAAAAATTTCATAAGTGGAAATTCATAAGTTATATTAAAGAAATATAAAAATTTTAATTTTTCAGAAAAATGACGACTAGTTTCGAAATAACTTCTTCCATAGAAGTTTATAAATATAATCACAATAGTAAATTTTCATAGTTTTGTGATCATCACTAGACATAGACTGTTAATAATATTCATAAAATATATCTATGCATTATCATCATCATCACAAGTAGGCATAATAAGTAGTACAGGCTAAATCCATGATATGAGCCTGAGAGTATTATTACAAATCTAAAATAAGATTTACGTGGTAGTTACCAACTACTAAACTAGTAACAAGCTTCCTCTCCTAATCACTCCGCTCTAAGTTGCTCAAATTACACTGCACATTACTTGAGAGAGAAAAAAATAGTAGTGAGCATTCACACGCTCAGTAGAAATTCAATTACCTCTTTAGAATGAATACAACTTTTCAAATCTACATAATTAATACTTTTCTAAATCAATTTATGAATCAAGTTTACAAAGTAATCGAGTCAAGAGTAATTATACATTCAGAACCAAAATCAAGACCAAAGTCACATGGTTGTATATATCATAAATCAACTATGTATATGAATAAGCTCTCATCCTCCCATAACGACCTTGTAATACCCCTTTATTAGAGGTACCTAATATCCTGACATTACTCAGAGGTGTGTTGGCAAAACCTGCACAGAGGCTAGGGGCCTAGGTTTCTCACCTAGCGTTGCAATAACTCGCTAGCGATCTAAAATACCATGATACAAAAATAGAACTCAAGTGTGTGATCCTATGGTAGGTACAACATATCATAGAGTGAGTAATAACCATATATTAATTATATCAAGAAAATCATACTTTTAAACTCATTTGATATTATTTTGGGATTTACTGAAAATTTGGGCAATATAGCGACTGTATTTTTCCAAAATCACAATTTTGAAACCTGCATAAAAACCATACAATCTAATCCCAAAATAGTCTAATAGGTCTCAATAGTTCACAAGTTTATCAAATATCCAATCAGATTAATTGAATTCATGAAAATCGATAATTTTTAGAAATAGGTCATAATGTACATTTTAAAACATAATAAGTATAAAACTAGGTAATTGAACAAAGCCTGAAATTGAGAAATGAACATCACTACTGAATTACTTACATCTAAAATAGTCAAATTAGACATATAATTCGATTAATTTAGTTTTGGGCCGAAACATAGCCAGTGACATGCAAAACGAGGTGAAATCCCAAGCCTCAAGTATTGGATTCTGTGCCATTTTGAAACATATCGATCTTATATATCAAAACTTATCTCTTGACCTTACTAAGTCCTAAGTCCAAATTCGAAGTCCAAATTTAGTTTCGAGTCTCGGAGCCTAATTTTGGGCCTTATTAGTGACTAATTCCAAAAATTACAGAAATATCTCTTTCTAAAAATATTTTCACAAATGCCATATTTTTAAATCTGATTTTTTTACAAACCACTCATCCATTCCATACAATACAACCACTCATTCTCCAATCTTAACTTATACAATCATCTCACAAAGTTTCACGGTCATCACTTGAAGTTCACAAAAATAATTATAGGAATGCCATATTTTTATTACAAAGATAGCCAAAAAGTATCAAAGGCTCACCCGAGCTAAATCACTAAAAATTAGTGGCTAAGACTTATTGACTTAGAGTCAAGGAAGGCCAAGTATGCTAGCAAGGGTGGTGCTCAGCATTGCATGGCAGCAAAATGCCAATTTTTGGCCATGACACCTTGCAGGATCGCGAGCTTCTTCCTATGCTTTGGCTGCGCGACGGTGGCCGGAGCAGCTTTGTCTGGTCATGGGGAGGCAGCTAGTCAGAGTTCGTGGGCTAGGTCGATGGCGACTACCGAATTTTGATGCTGCACAGTAAACAAGTGAGAGAGGGATAAGAGAACAAGAAAGATAAGAGAGAAAAAGGGGGAAATTTAGGGATTTAATGAAATTTGGGAAAAATGTTCCACTTGGCAGATATGAAATGGTGAGAAAAGACTTCCAACTGTGCATTTTAACCCCTAATTCAAATCCCTTACTCTAATACTCTAATGAAATAGCCAAAATACCCTTAATTAAAATCATGATTTTTACACTAAGTACTGCGATACTTAGCTTTCCTCCAATAACATATATAGAAAATAAACCCTACTCATAAGGAAAGAAACAAAATCAGCTATCAAATATACAAATTACCTAGGTTAATAATTGGGGGATTTAAAACCCTAGAACCGAACTAAATAAACTCAATCTTAATTAACATAAAAATTCAGACACAAATTGAACTTATTAATGAAAAATCGTAGACTAGATGATAACGAAGGTTATTTGACAACAATACGTAAAAACAAAACGAACGATAAATGGACGAGTGGTTGTGAAGTTTTCAAAAAAAGAGAAAATTGTGGGATGCACAATATGTGGGTAGAGAAAGAAAGACTAATACAAATGAGAGTAAATTAGATATACACGGACTATTTTATGAATTTTAACGGAGTGTGAATATCAATATAAATAAAAAAAAAAATATTTCAATTTTTAACTTAGTTTGGTAATTTATGACGAAATAAACTCGTAAACGAATTAGGATGATATATTTATTTTTTGTGTCAATTTCCAGTTAGAAATATATAACACAAATATAACATGTTTATTTGAGTGAGCCAAATTTCACGTCAACACTTACCACACAACATATTTTTTAGGAGTTCTTTGTTACGAGATGGCTTCTTCTGGGTTTAAACTCTAATATTATGGTTTTAACCCCCTAGAAGCCATTATATGTCTATGGTAAATTTTTTTTAGTTGAGTAATTGGTAATTACAAAAATTATTCTTGATTGCCTTAACCTTGGGGTGAATTATGTTGCTTTTCAGCTTTATGGTTCTTCACCTGGGCAACTAATAAAGTTGGATAAAATCCAAATTAACAATTTTTTTGGGTGCCACCATCACTCTCCGCCGTGCTTCCATTCTTCTTTTGCCTTAAGTAGGAAAATGGGCTCTTTCCCAATTATCTGTCTCAGTATTTCGATTTTCAAACGAGCATCTAGGCAATGTTGGCTTCAGTCATTGGCATAGAACAATTAGAAATAATTAAGCTTGCTTTCTGGAAGGGTTTTACTCTTTCGAACGCTTATTATTACTTCAGTCAATCATTATGAGCTCCTTAATTAATGCATTTGTTTATGGTTTAAAAATGGCCTAGTTCTTTATTAGAAGAGATGAATGTTGACGAAATAACTTTTTGTGGATTGGTTTTGTAAATAGTCATAAACTTGATACCGTGCTTTGGCGTATCCTTGTTGCAATATTCCAATCAAGCAACGTAATATTGACATCAAGGATTTCGCTAGTCAGAATTGAGCCCTTCTCCGTAAGTTGACACGGAGAATTTACGATCTCAAATTTTTTTCATTATTATTATCATTTTTTTTTTTTGAGATAGCAATATGTGCGAAAGTTTCATAACTCCAACATTCGTTGATGTGTGAGCATTATTACACTTTTATTTTGTTGAAAACCAATGGATAATTGTCGATAAAAGTGGACAGAAGATATGCTTCCTTTATGGAAGTGACCTAGGACAAAAGATGCCTTAGTATATCAAATAACGAAGTATATCATTTGTTCTTTGTCCATTCAATTTGCCACATCACCTAACTAATTTAGTTATAGTTTTCATGAAAAATGAAAATAAATATATATCTACTAGTAAGTTTCCTTTTTAAGGTATGTTTTGCGGCTTTCGATTACACAATTGAGTTACTGCAAAATTAGCCTAATCACTATAAAAGTAGGTGACTCATTGATGAAGATCTACGTAGTTTACTATTTACAAAGTTGGAAAACCTCAGTTATGCTCATCTGTATATAAAAGACACGCTCAAATACTAGTTGGAGTTCTCATATCGAGAACCTAAACTATTTTATAATCTCTCTTATATAGTGAAAAAATCAGCCGAATCATGTTAAATTTAAATCAGCCGATTCATGTTACTATTATTCGTATTCAACCCATCTATCGATATAACTTATTATTCGTATTAGATCCATTTACTATTATAACTTATTTACATCGAGTTAGATGGCTATCGTAAAATCAACGTCGATAAGGCATATCTACAAAATTTATTATGTGTACATGGTACACGAAAAACTATATACAGACGATTTGTGTTCATCAAATAAATTAATACATCATATCGAATACTTAGAATTAAAGAAGCTTGTTCTTACTTTGAATTGAAAAAGAAAAGACTTCTAGACTTGAAGTCGTTCATGCATATAGACCAAATCAAATTGAATTTTGACAACAAAATAGAGATTTAGTTGTTCCAACACTTTGAAATTGAAAATTCTGTAATAATTCATTATTCAACACTCTAAGAAACACGCAAGAATAATTATAAAATTAAAATATGATCCATCACTACCGGCGTTTTCTTGCATGAAGAATATTTGGGCTGCTTAGTCAAATAGCCGAATTTTATTAAAAAAAATGACCGATTCTATAGAAAATGAGCAAAGGATATCATTTTTAAATATACATCAATATTAAAAATATTAAAAAATTGACATAATATAAAATTGATGTAATTGATGCACAAAAATTGATACACTATACATAAACTTAAAAAAGGCTTTTAGAGAAGTTGATGCAAATTAAGGTACGGTTTCAAAGGAGCCAATTCAAGTTTCAATTAGATCGATTACCAGAACTCGGGCTAAAAGGTTCAAGAAGTCTTTCAATAGGCCGATTCAAAACATCTGGATAGAGGTGAATTCTTAGAGATATAAGGAGGATGTTCTACGTGGTTCATAAGGTTGGATTTCTATGATTCAAGTTTTGGAATAATCTATAAAAGGCTCTCCAAAGAGAATAGCTCAAAGGATGCGTGAATTATAAGTCTAGTTTCCTAATTTGGGTGACTTACCTTTTTTTGACTCATAAAGAAGAATGATTGTTTATAGTTTAGCTAAATTATCTTTCTTATTTATTTATTATAAATTTTATTACTAAGTTGTACGGCTTGCATATCAATTAAGATACTTTTCCTTTTTATTGTGAAGTAGGCATGTTTTACGGTAATTATAGCAAACCAATTCTCAGAATTCTAATTAGGTTATTTTAGTTTCTTTTTCTTATTTTGGGAAGTATCTTAGGTGTTTTTCAGCTGCCAATTTCGTGCTCCCTATGTATTTAAATAGTCATTAGCTTAATTTAACATATTAGGTATTAGCTTAATTTAACATATTAGGCATTTATTCATTAAAATTGAGAATAATTTCTTTGGAGTTCTTTTAGAACTATTTCAAACTTATAATATTTCTCTATGGCGTTCATATCTTGACTTATCAATCGAATTTTCTATCCTTAATTGTAGCGTCCTCCTATATACTAAAGTTCACATCTCTTTATAGGTATTAGGTAGAAGTTTTCTATCCAAATCTGATTGTAGAACGGTCATAGGCATCATCCTTATTTCAAGTTTCGCCACAAATTGGCAAAGTTCGTATCAGTTGGTATGAAGAGCTGGATCCTAGTCTCAAGTTTATTCTATCCTTTTTTTCCTCCTAGTCATATCGGCTTTCTTCTTTGTTTCATCTAAATAATCCAAAGAAAAAGAGTAGCCAAATTTACCTATTCTTATCGTAGCTAAAGTCAAATTCTTTCTTAATTGCTTGAATCCTAATTTAGCTTTGTGTAGCCTTTGAGTTTTTAGTGAATAAACAAGTGTTAGCTTCATTTCGTATCAGGAAATATGAAAATGAAGTCTTGTGCGATGTGGTTCTGATGCAAGCTGGACACTTATTACTAGGTCGATCATGGTAATCTGATCGGGGTGTTAAACATGACAGCTTCACCAATAAGTACTTGTTTGTACTTAATCAACGACCAATCACTCTTTTCTCTCTGACACCAAAAAAAATTTGTGAAGATCAAGCGAGGTTACGAAAAAAGAGTGAACCAAAAAAAAAGTGAAAAAAAAGAGAGAAGCCGAAGAAAAAAAAGAGAGAAAAGACAAATATAGATTCAGCCATTGAAAGAAAACCAAATAGAAAACAAAAGAAATTTTATGCAAAAGCCAAAAAAAATTAAAAGAATAGTGTTCTTAAACTAGTCGATGATTGTACTCCTGTACAATGAGGCATTTTTAAATACAAACGAATATGATCTTGCTTTGCCTAGTTCTGTAATTTCTCTATTGTAGGAATTTGAGGATGTCATTCCTGACAAGGTGCCCTATGGTTTACCTCCAATTAGGGGAATAGAACATTAGATTAATTTTGTACCCGGCACTTCTATTCCAAATCGACCAGCTTATAAGAGTAAACCAGAGGAGACAAAGGAGCTTCAAAGGTAGGTTAGTGAATTGATAGAAAAAGAAAACATGAGTCTATGTGCAGTTCCGGTAATTTTGGTTCATAAGAAGGATGGATCATAGAGAATATGTGTTGATTCCTGAGCAATTAACAATATAACAGTAAAGTATCATCATACTATATCTCGCTTAGATGACATGTTGGATGAATTACATGGTTCTTGTGTATTTTCTAAAATTGATTTAAAAAATAGATATCATCAAATCATAATGAAAAGGGGCGATGAATGGAAAACGATATTTAAAAACTAAATATAGTTTATATGAGTGGTTAGTTATGCCTTTTAGAGTAACTAATGCTTATACTACTTTCATGCATATAGTGAATCATATTTTGCATGCATTTATTGGAAAATTCGTTATGGTATATTTTGATGATATTATGATTTATAGGAAAAACTTAGATGAACATGTAGTACATTTGAAATCTATCTTAGATATGCTTAGGAAAGAAAAGTTGTTTACTAATCTGAAGAAATATACCTTTTGCACCGATAAACTTGTGTTTCTAGGATTTGTTGTGAGTGCACAGAGTATACAGGTTGATGAGGAGAAGATACATGAGTGGCCAAGTCCAACAACTATAGGAAATATGAGAAATTTTCATGGCCTTGCTAGTTTTTACCGGCAGTTTGTGAAAGACATTAGCACATTAGCTGCACCACTTATCGAAGTAATCAAGAAAAATATTGGTTTCAAGTGGAGAGATAAATAAGAGAAGGCATTTCAACTGATCAAGTAAAAACTGACCAACGCTTCCTTATTGTCTTTACCTAATTTTAATAAAATGTTTAAAATTGAATGTGATACTTCAGGAATTAGTATAGGTGTTGTTTTAGTGCAGGAAGGACGACCAATTGCTTACTTTATTGAGAAGCTAAGTGAAGCAACCTTAAACTACTTGACTTATGATAAGAAGTTGTATGCATTGGTTTGGACTTTAGAGACATGGTAACACTACCTATGGCCTAAAGAATTCATGATCCATATAGATCATGAGTCCTTGAAACACATGAAAGGTCAACACAAGTTGAATAAAAGGCATGCACGATGGGTGAAATTCATTGAGATGTTTCTATACATCATTCGATATAAAAAAGATATAGAAAACATCGTTGCCAAATCACTTTCTCGCAGGTACATATTACTTTATACTCTTGGTGCTAAAATACTTGGTTTTGAGTATATTAAAGAATTATATCCTTTAGACTATGTATTTTGTGAAGAGTATGTATCTTGTGAAAAGACAACCAATTGCAAGTACTTTAGACGTGAGGATTTCTTATTTCAAGAGAATAAATTACGTGTGCCTAATTGTTCTGTGCGAGACATATTAGTTAGAGAGTCACATGAGGGAGGGTTAACTGGACATTTTGGAGTTGCTAAGACCTTAGTTGTTTTACAAGAACACTTTTATTGGCCATACATGAAATGAGATGTTGAGAGAATTTATCGTAGATGTGTCATATATAGGCAGGCGAAATCTGGAGTGCAACTTCATGGTTTATATACACTGCTACCCGTTCTTAGTAAGCCTTAGATTGATATTTCAATGGACTCTGTGTTAAGTTTACCTAGGTTTAAACGAGGTAGAGATTCAATTTTGTAGTGGTGGATAGATTTTCTAAGATGATACATTTTATTCCCTATCATAAAACTAATGATGCTTCCCATGTTGCTGATTTATTCTTTATGGAGATTGTAAGATTACATGACATACCTAGAACAATTATTTTAGATAGAGACGGTAAGTTCTTAAGTTACTTTTAGAAGACTTTGTAGTTTAAATTAGGAACTAAGTTATTATTTTCTACTACTTGTCATCCACAAACTGATGGTCAAATTGAAGTAGTGAATAGGTTTTTGTCTACTTTGTTGAGGACTATTATTAAAAAGAATGTCAAAACTTAGGAAGAGTATTTACCACATATTGAGTTTACTTACAATCGTTGTGAAATATTCACCATTTAAAATTGTTGATGGTTTTAATCCTTTAACTCCTTTAAATTTATCACCATTACTTTTGCCTGAGCATGTAAATTTCGATGGGAAATGAAAAGCTGAATTTATTAAGCAGATACATGAGAAGGTAAAACTCAACATTGAAAGGAAAATAGAGCAATATGCAACACAAGCCAATAAAAGGCGACAACAAATGGTCTTTTAACTTAGAGATTAGGTTTAGTTGCACATGAGGAAGGAAAGGTTCCTTGCCCAAAGATGTTCTAAGTTGCTTCTGAGAGAAGATGGACCATTTCAACTCCTTGAGCACTATTGGGGCTATTTCTAACACATAAACATCACAAGTATATGGATTGCAATAAGTAATATAGAGTAAGAGAGTGTCGATATTACGAGAAGTACGTAATTTACAAATGCTAAGTACTAATCAAAACTAGTTTCTAATTTATCCAGATAACAATATTCGATGGTTTTGTGCAAGAATTAAAATGTAAATAACAACGTAAAAGGAAAGAAAAGAAATTAAAAACTAAGCAACCAAAATAATTCTTAAAGCCGTAGTAGGGAACCTAGGGATTCAATCTATCTTCTAACTCCTCCAACTACTAGTTTTCCTTATAAAACAATTATCCATATAGAATTGATAATCAAGAATCCTTAAGTATTCACAAAATTCTTTCCAAAACATAAGTGAAAATATCTAAACAAGATAATATGTTACTCCTAACATAAATTAGATTCATTAAGTTTGATCATTCTCACACAAAGTTGGACAAGTTACATAGGTATATTCCTATCATATACAAACTTACCCTAAACTAGGTGACATTATGATATTCTATCTATATCCAAATCTATAATCCTCTTCCCAAGTTTTTATAGATTTCACAACAAAAATCTATTTAGTGGCCAGTTCTCTGTAACTTTTGGCACTATAGTACCTAGTTTTGCCGAATTTCTTTCATTCTGGCACTACTAACACTGCTGGAATATTCGTTTGTCTATTTTTGCTGGCAAATAATCGAAATTGCCTTAGTTTAGCCTCAGTTTCACTTGGAAAGTCGAAATTCTCCTCTTAATGACCTCTCACCTGAAATATGTATAAAAAACAACAAAACAAGTAAAAAAAGCTCAAAGACGAGCAATTCTTAAGCTCGAAAGAATAGTAAAGATAAGTGTAAAATACACTTATTAAGTGCATCAATGACAATACCTACAAATTAGATTTACCTGGTGAGTATAATGTTAGTGCAACTTTTAATATTTCTGATTTATCTTCTTTTGATGTAGGTAATGATTTGAGGAAAAATCCTTTTCAAGAGGAAAGGAATGATGCAAATCAAGGTATGATTACAAAGGAGCTAATTTAAGTTCTAATTAGACTGGTCATAAGAGTTCGAGTTAAAAGATTCAAAGAGTCTTTCAATGGACTGATTCAAAGTGCTTGGATTGAGGTGAATTCTCCAAAAGGTTGGATTTCCATGATTCAAGCTTTATAATAATCTAGAAAAGGCTTTCCAAATAGGACAACTCAAAGGATGCGTGAATTATAAGTCTAGTTTTCTAATTTGGGTGACTTACCCATTTTTGACTCATCAAAGAGAATGACTGGCTGCATTTTAGCTAAATTATCTTTCTTATTTATTTATTTATTATAATTTTTATTGCTGAGTTGTAAGACTTGCATGCCAATTAAGATACTTTCTTTTTTTTTTTTATTATTGTGAAGTAGGCTTGTTTTAGAGCAATTGTAGTAAATCAATTCTCAGAATTCTAATTAGGTTATTTTAGTTTCCTTTTCTTTTTTTAGGCAGCTTCTTAGGTGTTTTCTAGCTACCAATTTCGTGCTCCCTATGTATTTAAATAGCCATTAAAATTGACTAACTATGGCTAGCTCAGTTGGTCCAAGGCTTGAGGGATGTGTGTGTGAGTTTGAGGAGGTCAGGGGTTCAAATCTTGGTAGTGTGTGTGTTATTTTTCTTTAAATTTGTAGTAAGTGGTGGTCATTAGTTAAGCCCCACTTTTCAAAAAAAAAAATAGTCATTAAAATTGAGAGCAATTTCTCTTTGGTTCTTTTAGAACTATTTCGAACTTATCAAATTTCTCTATAACATTCATATCTTGACTTATCAATCGAGTTTTCCATCCTTAATTGTAGCGTCCTCCTTTATACCAAGGTTCACATCTCTTTATAGGTGTTGGATCGAGATTTTCTATCCGAATCTAATGATAGAATGGTCTTAAGCATCATCCTTATTTCGAATTTCGTCTCAAATTAGCGAGGTTCGTATCTGAAGTGTACGCCCAAAGTTCAAAAAATTGAATAATTTAAGATGAATAATTTGTTTGAAAACTATTGGATTGTTTACATTGAGTAGCCTAATAAAACCTTGACAAATTTAGATTTTGAAAAGGTAAAAAAGTGATAAAAATAATAAAAGTCACATTTTGTTAAATGGCTATCTCTTGAACCTATCAAGTAATAAAAGTGATATGTTTCTAAATAAACTTTAAAAGTGGTATTTTCTATATAAATTCAAAATTTTTCAAAAATAAAAAGAGACAATCTGGAATTTTTATGTTTTTTTTTTTTTTTTTACCACATGATATCAAATTTCTTCAATATAAATTTATATACTAAAACAAGGTCACTTAGCACAAAAAGGCCATTTATTAAATAGGTGAAGAATCATTTATCTTTTAATTTTTTTTTTCAGGTGGTTTAACTTTTAAGATTCTATGAGACAAAGATATGTTTTTTTTTTTTCAGTTTTTTTTACTAATAGATTTCTTCGTCTCCAAACTCAAGACAACTTTTAGTTCAAGAAAAAAAAAAAGGGTTATTGGCACCGTTGGTTCCCAATCTATTACTAGTTTGGCATATTGATTCTCAACCTTTTGTTTTATAGCATTTAAGCACTAAACGTTTCTCTTTTTAGTACTATTAGTCCTTTTGATATATTCTATCCAAGATTCCATTAAAATTCATTTGAATGAGAGAAATTTTATACCATTGATCTCGATTTTTCAATTTAACAATTTGATCCCTATTTTTTTGTACTTATATTTTCAATTAACAATATTGCATCTGCCGATCTTTCAGAAAATTAAAATTTAGAGACGGATATTAAAAAAATAATTCATTTAAAAACTAAATTATTCAAAAAAACAATTATGCTAATAAACCTTAGTTTATGTCAAACTATAGTAACTTAATGAATAAAATCAAACTATAGTAACTTTATGAACAAAAAATAATTATCTTATCATTTTTTAAACAAAAAAAAATTCATATATACGATTTTATACTAGTCAAATTTGACTGAAAATTTACTATATCTATTAAATATTCATGTGATTATGAATGATTATTCTAAAAAAATAATTAATTATTTGTAGCAAATAATCCTAAAACATTTTATGTTTTCCATTAATTATTAGTATTTTAAAACAAAAAAAAATTACATACACGCTTTTATACTAGTCATATTTGACTAAAAATTTACTATATCTATTAAAAGTTCGTGTAATTATGAATGGTTATTTTAAAAAATAAATTAACTATTTACAACAAATAAACCTAAAAAATTTTATAGTTTTCCATTAAATGTTCATTTCTTTATGTTATTGTATCTGCCAAACTATTAAAAAATTAATTTTTTAGAATTTTACTTTTCCGAAAGATTAACAGAAGCAATATTGTTAATCAGAAATATGAGTACAAAAAAATAGGGACCAAATTATTAAACAATTGAAAAATCAAGGTTAATAATGTAAAATTTATCTCATTCAAATAAATTTTAACGGAATCTTGAATGGAATATTTTAAAATGACCAATGGTGCCAAAACGAGAAACGTTTAGTATTTAAATGGCACACAAAAAAAATTGATGACCAATACTTCAAAATGATAATATATGGGGACCAATAGTGCCATTAACCAAAAATACAAAGGTAATTATAACGTGTAAGAAAAACAAACAGACAGTACGTACCAATCTTCTAGTTTTATATATATATTTTGTTTTCAAGGGGGGAAAAAAAAAAGAAAAAAGAAAAAACCTTGTAAAACTACCGTCACTAAACTTCTTTTAGAGTTGGGCATAAAAATGAAAGCAGTTCCCTTTGGACGTCTCACTACTACTTTTCATGGAAGCAATTATACAATACGTCAAACCCAACAAGTTTCAATTACAATCTTCTCTAGGATATATGTGAAATTCTGAGTACAATTGGCTATGTATTTATTTTCTAATTTATTTTGAGATGAAATGAATGTACGCGGTTGTAAACTTATTCTAATAGCAACTACGCATCCTCTAAAGAACTCAGAAAAATCTGAAGTTTGAATTCCCCAACTCCAACTAAAACAAAAAACCATTAAAAAATGCTTATCTTCTTCAGACATCGCTTCAAGGGCCCGTTTGGTTGGTGTTTTCTAAAAATGGTCTTCTGGCTGTGCACATGAAAAATATGTCTAAATGCATTGGAAAATTACGTAATCCTTGTGAACATTATTTCAGAAATTAATCTCAAATATTCAATCTACTTTTCATTAAGACAATAATTTTTCTTCCACTCGGAACTTCAAGGCAACGAGTCCAAAAGGAAAGGAAAAAAAATATATAAAATAAAAAAGAAAAGATTAAAGGACAACAGGACAAACAAAAGAAGAAAATAAAAGTTGTGTGGGTTTCCAGGAATCTAAGTAGCTCCCATATATTCACAAAAAGTCCAAGCAAAAGAGGAAAAACTGGTATAAGAATAACGCATATAACTTTGAATAAAGGACTGCGTCAAATATCGTTCTTTTTAATTGAGACATAGCCCATGTAAGTGCTATTAAAAATTATTGCAAATAATAATAAGTCTAGAAAAATAAGTAATATAAAAATAAAGCAAATTGCATAACTAAATTAATCAGAATTAATTTATAACAATAACAATAATCAAAATGATAAAAGTGTTTAAAGAATCTAAACCAAGTTTTGTGTTTGACACAATTTCCTTAAAACAGTTACGTCTCCTCATCAGGGTACCTAGACGAATGTTAACAACGTCTGTTTCTTAAGATAAAATGGATCATAAATAACAAGGTCGCACCAACTTGCTACTTCCAATGAACTAAGCAATGCTCAAACTCTAATCATCAGAACTCAAGAGAGCTCCACCACATTGAAAAAGAAGAACTCTAACTCTCTCACCACCAACTAAATATTTCCTAACTGCCACAAAGGAAATGAGTAAGATATAAGCTGAAATGGTTTGGTGTGTGTAAAAGTGAAAGAAAATGTCTCCTTTTATAGTGTCCATGGGAAAATCAAGCCATTAACATCTCATTAACATGATTGAAAAATATTTGGCTATTATAACATAACAATCAAAATGTTTTGGTTATTAATTCAGAATCATGAGGCTAAATAATGGTCCAAAATAAATTTTGTAACTCCAAAATATTACATCTGATTGAAAAATGTTTGGCTATTATAACATAACAATCAAAAAGTTTTGGTTATTAACTCAGAATCATGAGGCTAAATAATGGTCCAAAATAAATTTTGTAACTCCAAAATATTACATTTCCAATTTTAGAATCTTCTGATAGCTCATTTGAGTTTGGTGGAGGCCAAAAAAGGAGGTGGTGGTGGCCAAAAAAAGGAGGTAAATATTTAACTTTTTGCTTTAAAAAATAATTGAGGGAGTTAAATTAGTGTGGTCTATTAATAGGAAAAAGGATAAGTGAAAATCGAAAACTGACTTAATTCTAGGGAAAAAAATAGGAATATTTATATTCTACATGTTTAAATAACTAACGTTTGGGATAATAATTACAAAATAACGTTTAAGATAGTAAGTACATTGACATTGAGAAATTGAGATAATCTATTTATCCTTATTATACCTCGAAAAAAAAAAGTTCTATCCTTAAGTAATATAAATTGAGTTTCTATTTATCTTCCTTTTGATTAGTTGGTTTTAACCGATAAACACATGGACTCTATTCCATATTTTAAAATACTTTCACATAAAACTTGAAACATTGTATTAAGGATATAGATCGTATTAAAGATCTCTATGCTATTCCTCAAAATATATATATATATATATATATATGGAGAGAATGTTTACATAACTATATTTTCAATTCAACAAATTAGTACGCTTATGAATTGGTTGAAAAATATGAATAAGAACGTAGGAGAAGAGTCATAATCGTTTACATCTGCGTACATTGTCTCGTATAGTATGATTATCTTAAAATATTAAGATAATTATAAATATTCTCTAATTATCTAAATTTTGAATGAATTAGCTCTAGAATAATAATTAGCCAAATTTTGGTTTAATTGTCCACTTTTTAAAAGAAACCGTAGTAATTACGTAGTCTCCTTGGAATTTCAGCATATTGGGTCTTCTCCTAGCTAGTTTTGGCAATGAACTAGCTAGTTTTCCGTGAGCCGGGGGTGTTCGTATAAAACTAGTGACTAATTTTGCAATCAAATAATAATGAGCTTGTTAGCTTGATTTGTGAGCACGTCACTTGTTGTTGTTGCCGAAAATTTAAATGCTTTTTGTTGAGTAATTGTGTACACTTGGCATTTGTGCTTGCACTCTTTTATAATGGATATTTTTTGCGCACAACATTAATCATAAATAAAAATGACTACTAGTGATTATAAAAATGACCAGTCTTTGTAAAGTATCCCTGAAAAATGCATCAAAAATGTTATCTGGGGCCAAAAAAAATCCTACTCCTCTCCGTTTCCCTTTGGTAATTGGCACCATAGTGAGGCAGGCAAGCAAGTTTTCATGTTTCAGTCAAAGCAAGCTTCGCGGTTGGGCCCATGTGATACGAAAATTATAGCCCACTTAGTCTATGGTGGGTCTTAAATGTTTCAACTTTGGCCCCCACGAGTCACGACAAGACTCCTGGTGGAACCCACTTTCCACCACACCATCAATGTTTACAAATATTTCGCACGCAAACATTCCTCCTACCTATTCATTCCAAAAACATTACGTGGGCCCATGAGGCATTCCTTAATTGGTGGTGTCACACCATCACTCTTAAGTCTATACAGAAGTGATAAAGCGTACAAAAAATTTCTTCGTCAAATAAGTTGTTACATTATGTGTTGGTTGTTGATTAGAACTTGAAAAGTAATATTTATTTTCTTTATAATTGGTGACTTATTGTTTCAATATATTTTTGTAGGTTGAACAAGCTGGATCAACTTAATTGCCTTTTAATTAGCAATTTAGTCACATGCACCATTTATTTATTTTTATAAGGTCAAATGCACTACCTAAAACATTAGTGACTTATTTGACAACTTCCACCAATAACTTTGGAAAAAAAAAAAAAGAGGAGAAAATTTGGTAATTAATAAGCAAATATTACTACTCCACAAATTATATTGTTTCACTAAAAATATGTTATTTTCATATGTCTAATCCTGTTTTTTTTTTTTTGATCTTTTGTGCCTAAACTAAACAACTTGTTTACCAATTACTGAAGAATTTGAACCTTCTACTTATAATTGTCACGAATTGAATTATAAACATAAAATCAAATTATGTTAAGCGCTTTTTTTTAAAAAATGACAAAATATTTTTTCTTCTTTATTATTTTTTTTTTCTAAAATTTGTTTTAACCATTTTCAATGTTCTTCATCAAAATATTTGAATTCAAAGAATTATTTTTAAGAATTACTATTGTTAAGCATAAATTATTCTACAAATCTAAATATATTGAATAAATGCTTCAAATTTTACTTATTTTAATTTTTGTTCAGAAAATTTGATTTTCAAACATAAAAATTATAGTAAAAAGTTTTACCAAAATTTATTTTTATTACTTTGTTTTTGCAAATTAATTGTGTCAAACGGACTTAGTCATTGTGTCTATCGTGTCTCACTGTGTACTGTACTTATGTCATTGTAACGACAATAGTTACTTATTATGCTTATCGATTTTTACACTTCCATTGAGACAACACAATTTAAAATTATGTGGATAATTTGGTCCAAATTTTTGTTGAAAAAAAATTAGTTTATCTAGCCCTAGTTTTTCAAAGAAAAAAATAATGTAAACTAGTTAGGAAATATTAATAACTTAAATTAGTGCTTGTTCTATTTATTATATAAAGTTTTACATCTAATTGCTATTTGATTAACCTAAATTTTATACGAGAAAATGAAAAACTGTACTATACCCCTTTAATTATGGGATCTTTTCCTGTGATGAGTGTTCCTGGCGGCTAGTATTCGTCAAATTATATATGGTGTTTGAGTTTCCCAAAAACAACTATTTATAAATCAAATTAATGTCACTTACCATTTTGTATCTTCACGTGTAAAAGATTAGCATAAAACTGTTTACCCATCCTCTCCTACCAAATAAATAAATTGAAGTACCTCTCAAGTTAGAAGCTGAATTTGATAAATTCTATCCACGAAGAAATGACGAGAAATCTAATTTATAAAATTTAGTGAGATAAATATTGTGAATAAAATTTAATGAAAAAAAAAATATAAAAAGAGCATATATGTATTAAATTGGTAATATTGTAAAATTTATACATATTTTCAATTTTATATAAGAGCAATATTATGTTCACACGGCTAAAATTAAATTGACTATGTTGTAAATAGTGACTATATTATAAAATTTAATAAATATTATAATAGTAATGTTGTACATTCTAACACGTACTAATGACAAAATTACAAACTTAAATACATGTTTATAATTACAATATTATAAATTTTTATACGTACTCAAATTTTGCATGTGCTATTTTTTATGTTATAATTAACACAAAAAATAGAATATGCCAAAATGTATGCTATATTTGACGTTCAAGACTTTTTTTCTTTTTTAATGAAATGCTAAATTTTAGCATAAAATGGGTAATAAAATGTCTTTGGAGATGCTCTTATAAGATCTTTCCATTCTTAACACATTTCTCCTCTGAACTTTACCATCTTTTGTAATGTCAAATATACCAAAAAGAACTTTATACGGACTTTTGTAATGTCAACCTACTCTTTATGTGTGGTTTTATGCATAATTTATTAGCAATTATTGCTCATTTCAACGTATAAACGTAACAAGTTCGAGTCCCTCCTCCAAGCTATGCAATGACAAAGTTCTGTTTCTCTTTTTTTAAAAGAAGAACCTTTAGTTGCAACTTAACAAATTTTGTCTAAAAATTAAATAAATCTTCAAGGATTGGAAATCATAAAACATGGAACAATTTGCTATGGTCCACTAGTTTAAATTGTCTATTGATGTACAAGTGTTACGATGAGATACAGATCCAATCATCTCAAATGAGGATGATAATAAGTAGAATAGTTTGAAAGTCGTCATAACATAGCACGGCCTAAATGCCAATCGGAAAAAAATAAATAAATAGATAAATAAATATAAAGCTGGTTTAGTTGGTGCATAATTTGTTATTTTTTTTAGCTTTAGAATAAAAAAAGTTGACCCATGTTAAGTCGTCCCTACGTCTTCCCAATCCCAACTACGGGAATCATCTAGGAAGGAACCTCTTACGCCGCTTTAGTCATCACAACCATCGTTACTCTCACTCGCCTGTGAATTCCACGCGCTCATCCCGATCGTCCATTTCCCAGAATGCCTTCTCATCAACGTCGATCTCTCCGAGACTACGCTTCACTCCCTCCTAATGTGCAAACCTCGGCACAAAGAATAGTGAAAACGTATTTCAATTGACGTAAGCTAACCGATCAAGATGACGTCATATTATCCCGTTCGATCCAACGGTGGAGAAAAACGGAGTCTTGATAAAAATAAATATTTAAAAAACAAAAGAAAGAAAGAACAAGCTCATGACTACTATATGTGTACGGAGTAAGCAAAGCACCGCCATTAAAACCCAAGAGAGTATAAACCCAAAAAAAAATAAAAATTCCTTATCACGAACTCATTTATAAGTATTCCGAACAAACCAAAAGCCATAATAATTTATATATATGTATGTTATATATATATGAAATAGTAGTGTTTGTTTCCCGAGAAAATTTTTGTATGGAGATTGGGAAAAGAAAAAGAGCGGTGGAAAAGAAGGATGATGAGGACGAGGAAAGGGAGAAGAGAGCGAAGACGAGTAAGAAGGAAGGAGGAGGAGTGGTGGTGCCAACGGAGGAGGAGGTTGAGGAGTTCTTCGCCATAGTCAGGAGGATGCAGGCTGCCGTTAAGTACTTTGAGAACACCGGCGGTGGCAGCAGCGGTGCCGGCGGTGGCAGGAGGTTGGCGGAGGGAGGAGGCGGTGTGACGTGGAGGGCGGGGATGGAGAGTACTGCTGAGGAGGAGGATGAGGCGTTGATTGATGATCATCATCATCATCATGACCATCATCAGACGGTAGAGAAGGAGAGGGGAAATGAGGAGGAGAATAATGGGGGTTTGGACCTGAACGCGGCGCCTTCACAATCACAGGAGGAGGAGGAGGAGGAGGAGAGCAATTAATTAATTAAGGTTAGCTAAAAAGCCGAAACGGCGACGTTTTCAATGTGTTGTGTTGATGATCAGACGGCGGCGGTAGCAAGCATGGAACGAACCGTAGGGGTCAAAAGACCAACACAAGGGAATAAAACGTACGAAGAGAGCCGCAGAGGCCGCGCGCCGCCCGAACCGGTTCGGGTCACATCTCCTCCGGCCATCGTTCTAAGTCTATAACCCGAAAGCGGGCTGTGATTTGTCCTCGTCTTCTTCTTCTTCTTCTTCTTTTTTTTTTTTTTTGAATAAATAAATAAATAGTAAGTATTGATTTTTTTGATTTTCCTGGGAATGTGTAGAATGGCTTAATATATTGTTTCCACGATAATCACATGCAACCTTGATGCTTTTAATTGAGTCCTTGAGCACGTGAACTAGCTCTTGAGAAAAAACGTTATTCGGAAAATACATGAATGAGTTCCTTCCAAAAAATAACAAATAAATAGAATAAAATACAACATGAACGAGTTAGTACTTATGTTTACCTAACAAATAACAATTGTTATGTTTTATGTGAACCCTCCCAACAACTTGAAAGTCTTATATTATTGTTTAGCAGAAAAAACTGAAAAGAAAAGTAGTGATCATCAACTTAGACATGGAATTAGCAGACCTTAGCTACAATTTTTTTAACAAAGAATTCTCTTTCCTTTCTTCTTTTTTCTCGGCTAAATTAGGAATCTAAAGCACCGGTTTGATTTTTGGAGAGAAAAGTAAATAGGAAAATATTTTCTAAAGGTTTACATAACTTTATTTTGAAATTTTTGACTTTTTCTATCTAACCCATCAAAATTTTACACCGCATTTCTTGAGAATCATTTTATCGTTTTTAGTCTGTATTCAAAAAAAGGAAGTTTTTTTTTTTTTTTTTTTTTTTTCTCTCTTCCGAGTCTTAAAGTTATTTGGCGAAGATCCCCTTCGATAATTATATCATAATTCTTCCTCTTAAAGTTCATGTACCTAACTTAAAACCCAATCTTCTCTCTTTTGTTTGGACTTTTAGTCGCAAAATTTATGTTCCCTTTCCTTCTACAAGTTTCTTTATATAAATTTATTCGCGGAACTGAGCCTTTTATTTTATTTTTTTTTTCCCTAAAGCAACGATTAAAATTATGAAAAATGTTAAACAGTAGTCCAATTTTTTAAATTTAGGTATAATCTCAAAAACACTTTTTTCTTTTCGCTAAATATGCCACGGCTAACCATCTAAAATCATAAAACTCAAAAATATTTCTTCTATTTTTTAAAATAAGAAAAAAAAAAAGCATACGCGGTCCATTTTTTTGGTCAGACTTAAACTACGAAATGTCTAATATACCCTCATGTATATTTCCAAAACATATAATCAAATACTCTCATATCTAATTAATTAGTTCTTTTAGAAAAAACACTTTTTCTTACATTATAAAAAAAATCTTGATAATTATTATTTTGGCAATAGTTTTTAAATTTTATTTTGTAATTAAAAAAAATTGCTTCCTTATCTAAGGGTATTGTTATCATCTATCTAAGAAAGACTTTAGTCAAAAATTTGGCCAAAAAAAAAAAAGTAGGGTTACTTTTTTTCCTATTTTAGAAAATAGAGGGATATTTTTACGTTTTATGAAAACAGAAGGTAACCTTGGTATTTAGCTGAAACATAAGAAATAATTTTGGGGATTATCCCTTAAATTTATAATGTGAATGATGTAAATTTTTTGTGACAAATACTTGAGCGAATCATTTATCATATAATATCGTATCGTTCAAATTATCTATTTCGACACGATGTGATAACACAATTTAAAGCTCACCCAAAATTAACGAGTTATTGTCATAAATGAATTATCCTAAGAAATACGGTAAAATAATAGTTTCATTTCAGGCTGACGTGTTAACCCAAAAATTTCCTTATATAACAGTTTAATAAATAGATCACTTTTAAGTTAACCCAAAACTAACCCATATAAAACTTATTCTAGAAAATAATGCTTTTATTATGGGTATTGAGGAACTATGTTATTTCATACTTTATGGGCATTATAGTAAGTTTGTATTCGAGTGTATTAGACTATTTAGTTAATATTTAACATACGTTTTGATAATAGTGACATTTTGTTTGCAATATATTCATCTATATATACTTAATATAGATGTGTGCTAACTTGGACATTAAATATTTGAACTATGGTATTTTTGTAATTTTAACTCTATCTTTTTTTATTTGTGCAAAATTATACCACTATATTATATATTCAGATATTTATCTTATTTATACAAATTTAGTAATTTAAGGTAACTGTTTTAAGTTATTTTATTTATACAAATTTAGTAATTTAAAGTAACTGTTTTAAGTTATTTGGAATAGATTTTATCAAAAATACTATTATATATATATATATATATCTTTCTTGTTTGCAAATTTCATATTTGAATTTTAATTATTAAAATTGAAATTAAAAGTAAAAAATAAAAATAATTTTGTTTATACTTTTGCCTATACTTACTAGACATTTACCTACACATAAGAGTTTTACTTATACATATATTATGATGATGCGCGCTATTTTGTGATTGAGCTATGTGCCACGTATCATCTTAGTGTTTTCCACATATCAAATAATCAATATCATATCATCACCACCAAAGTACCATGTCAGCTACCATGGCATTGCCATATTAGTTGCCACAACATTGCATAAGCTGCCAACTCAAATTCCAAGTCATCATTATTGTGTAAATATTTGCTAACTCTTTTTGTTACTTATAGAATTGTGTGGGTAACAGTTTTATCTACAGATAGTTACCTACACATATCTACACTTATTTTATGTGAATAAAACGTTTTGCCTACGCATTGCTAAATTTTTCCTACATATATATGAGCAAGTAAATATCTTATTTTCTTCAGTCCTTGTATATAAGTGTTTGTAAGTAGAAATAAGATATCCACGATTTGGTATTCTATTTTTAGCAATAAATTTTAGGATCAATTTACACACAAAAGGTATATATCTATACAAATTTTAAATGTAAATGTTCACACAAGTTAAAAGATATGTTAAAATTGCAAAAAAAGATACAATTCAGAGTAGGTAATGATGTAAATAGGGTTGTGGTATACTAGCTTAGGTCTCTTTAGCTGCAGCACATTTGTGCCTCATGTTGTGCTGACTCTGGCATAATTAGTAATCAAGTTGTGCCAATTAGGGTACAATTACTAATTATTTCATGTCATGCTCAGCTCGTAGCTACCCATGCATGTTATCGTACTACAACAAAAATTATTTATTGCAACGACATCTATTGTCACGATAACAAATTATTATAATAAAGCCCTCAATTATGACGACAATAAACTATCGACACCATAAGTGTTTTAGATTTTTTGGCTAATTAAGATCGCACTAATATTTTACTATTTAAACTATTGTGTTGTCACAATAGGAAAAAAGCCTTTGAAATAGGTGAAAAGTTGAAAAGACTACGTCACATGCTATAGTCGTGGGCAAATTTCACAATATAAAAATACATAGACTTATTGCAATGATATATGTCGTGGCAATATGTCAAAAATTGAAAGTTTGGGCTATCCTCATAGGTAAATTTCAGAATAAAAAAATATTTGAACATATTACCATAGCATATATAGGTTAAAAAGTCACAACCAAAGGTGAAAAAAAAATTCAAAGTCCATATCTTGCTCTATCTTCGCAGGCAAATTTCACCCAAAAAAATATCTAAATCTATTGTGACAACATTTGTCATCGCAGTAGCATTTATATATTTTTTAAAATATAAAATTAAATGATAAAATTAATGTAAGATATTTTTAAATAAAAATAAAAATCTAGATGTTGTCGCAATAGATTTCAACTAAAATAGAACTAGCACCTCCTCTTCTTCTATACTCTCTCTCTCTCTCTCATCTCTGCCTACCTCTCCACCCTACTCCACTTCGCCCCATCTCCATTGCTTCAACTTCCTCCTCTACCATTGTGAACTCTGCCGAAGCTCATTCCTTGTTAGGCCATATTAATTTTTCTCTCTTCCTCTCTAATACGGTGAATATAAGTATTTTTTTTATATAGCTTTCTAATTTTTTTTTTTTTTTACATTCTTCTTTGTTCAAATTTTATAGTATCCTATTATTAGAAAAATTGAGCTTAATAAATTATCTTTTGCTTTCAATAATTTTATTTCTTTATAGATTGAGTATGGTTTTATATTTATGTGTTTTTAAATTAGGTGTGGTTATGAATAAATTGAGAGTTTGAATAGGTAATAATTTTAATTTAGATATTGATTATGATTTTAAGGATGTTGATGTATGATTTTTAGTTTTTGGAGGTTTAATTTAGGTATTGGTTATTTGATTTAGATATTTTTAGTTGTATTAGCTTTTATTATAATTTCATTTTGGTGGTTTTTTGAGGTTTAATGTGTATTTTCGAATCTAAGTATTTAAATTTGTTAGCTATTTATTTTTGAAATATATTTATTTATTTGTTATTAAAGATTATTGTCGTGACTTATGTCGTAGCAATAGACTATAATATTGTGACGATATAAAAAGTTATTACTACTGAGTTATATAACGATGAAGTTATAATGATAACTATTGCAATGACTTTTTAAGTTATTGTTGCAACATATGTCTCTGAAATAACTCTCATTTCTTTTAGTGTTATGCTTTTCTGTTTTCGTATCTAATGGTTTCTATTTTCTATATTATATTATTTTCATGTCTATTTTTAATAATATGTTTTTTTTTCATGCATAATCGCACTTGTTTTCGACATTAGGTTATTTTTGTGTCTAATCGTACTCATTTATAAAATTATGTTATTTTTGTGCCTAATTGTACCCATTTCTGGTAATACATTATTTTCAAATTTAATAATACCCATTTCAGATATTATGTAATTTTTGTGCCTAATCATATTTGTTTTCGATATTATGTGATTATTGTGTCTAACTATGCCCCTTTTTTTTATATCATATATAATCTTTGTGTACTCTAATTATTTTTGTTTTCAAATTGTTATTATCTTGTGCCATAATCTTGCTGATTATTGATTTTCTTTTTTCAAATTTAGTTATTTTAGTACTATTAGTAAATATTTATTTCTGATAACTATGAATTATTAATTGTTGATTATTATGTGATTGAAAGAAATTATTTATAAATTGAATTAGCTTTTATAAAAAAAAATAAGTCTAAATTAAAATATTACAAGTGTATAAGGGAAATAATAATTAATTTGAAATTCTATAATTTAAGTATTTCCTAACTAGATTGGTATATACTCAAACTATATCAAAGTATATAACTCAAAAATTATAGTTTCCAAGTTAAAATTAAAATCAATACTTGATTGTTTTATTTTTGTTTTTGTTTTCTTTTGCCCGGGATTAGCAAGATATTAAGTTTGGGGGTATTTAATATACTCATATTTATACATTATTTATGCACCGAATCAAACTTGATTTCGTGTTTAATTGTTATTTTCTAAAAGTTTTTATCATAATTTTTGGTATTTTATTGAAATGAGCAAGCTTTGAGAGCTTAAAATTGGCATTTTACTAAAGACTTAAGACCCAATATCATGCAAAGTGGCCCAATTGATTTAAATTGCTAAAGATCTCATCTCTATTGGGCTTGTAATAATTGGAGGCCCAGTTACACATTAGCTGCACCTTCACATGATTTTACTTTCGGAAATTAATATGTTGCTAACAGGGCACTTTTTAATATATGTATATATATAATTTTCATGCAATTAGTAGCTGTACGTCAAGACTAGAAAATTGCTCTAAATGAGTTAAAGAACTTTGTTTTTATAGCTTTACGTGCATCAACCGTAGATCCAATTAATTGGAAGAGAAGAAAAAAATCAATAAAAGGAAAGTTAGAAAAGAGAAAACGTAAAGTAGGTGAATTCTTTTTAATTGTTCAAAAAGTTAATTGTTTTACAGCATTATATATATATGCATGTATATGTTATGAAGTGGAGACACAAGGAGAAATAGAGAGTAGCGTAGAACTAAGAGCGTGAGAAGCAGTGAAGCATGATAGAGAGCATCAAGAGAGATTAAGAGGAAAGCCGGAGAAACTAAATTCGCTTTCCAAATCCAGTTATTCTTTCATTTCCTTGACATGTCTAAGAACATCTTTCTCTATTTTCTTATTTTTATCATGAACTAAATTCTTTTTATTTCTGTTCTTTCTCTATTTTCTTATTTTTATCATGAACTAAATTCTTTTTACGGAATGATATAGTCTATGTTGAATACTATGTTTTGAATGGCTAATTTTATTATTTGAGATATTTTCATTTAGTTTATTTGTATTATCTTGTTCTTCGTACTTTTAATTACTTTATTACTAATTAATTGATTTGGTATTTAAAATTCGGCACTTGGAAGAAAAAATTTTAGGTGTGACCATTAGATAATGCAACCTAGAATTTTATAGAGTTCAAGATGTCGATAATTTCTTTGAAATCAATTAAAAAGAATCACAGTACTTAATAAATTCTTATTATCTAGATTTTTATAGGGATATTAAAATCAAATATTATGAATAATTTTGTTTAGCACCCGGGAAAGGGAGTTGAATACTTTGGAATTCTTAACTTATATACTAGGAGATTGATCAGTAACAAGTTGGCATGAAAAAAACATCGTGGACAACTAGGTGAAATCACACTCTAGAGTCTTTACGTACTGATTATTTTCTCTATTGTAAATAATAGTTTTATTTTCTTTATTTTTTTAGTTTAATATTTTATTTTTATTATTCGACTTTCTAGATAAAATTAGAATTATTTTAATAACAGTACTTAGTAAAAATTACGTTTCAATTCTTATAGGTACGATATCCTTATTTCCTTTTATACTACTAAAACTTGATACAGTGTACTTGCGGAATTATTTTGTAACATGTAACAATATAGAAGCAAGGATATCTTAGAAATTCTAACTATTTTACTAAATTTTTAATACATACCAATGTATGTGGTATGAGAGTTGTTATCATTCAATTGGTAAATGATATTAAATTTATTTATGATAAGCTTTAGTTCGTGACAATTCATATTCTATACATTTTAGTATTAAAAAATTAGTAAAATAGTTAAGATATCTAATCTTATCCAAAGGAATTGCCATTTAAGCTATAAAAATAAAGCATAGTAATTAGCAAATGGTAATAGTACCAATCAAATTCTAAAAAGTCCAAACGACAAATAGGCATACTATAGCAACTAGCAATTAGGTATCATACTCTTCTTTGGAAAAAAAAAAAAAGAATAAAGAAAACAAAAACACATGAGCAAAGAAAGACTAATAACAGAATTACAAATATCACCAAATCCCCGGATCAACTTCAGTGCCCAAATAAGATAAGTACAGTATTTTCATACTCTTTTATATATATATATATATATATATATGTATATTTAACCCAATATATATATAACCAATGACCTCTTCATTTTAATTAATAAATGTTGATCTTCACATTTATTTACTAAAATGGCTGAGGTTTATGAGTTTTTACACTGATTATATCAAAGATTTAGTACATCAGATGTAAGTAAATCAGTTTTATTCTAATGTATATCAGTTCTTGTACTAATACAGAGCAAGAAAGAAATAACGAGCACCACAAACCGAAATAACAATTGAAGCATCCCATAACTTAGCATGTATTATTAACGTATGAACATTTTGTAGCTCTTTCTCATCCATATACTACAGCTGTTAGAGTAGCTAGAGATGTTTTTTGACAAAGTATACATGTACATGGGATTCTGAAGTAACTAATTAGTCTATGACAGGGATCCAACATTCACAAGTGCCTTTTGGAGGGAGTTATTTTGTGTATATGGTACTTCTTTCAATTTTAGTTCAAGTCACCATCCTTAAACCGTGTTTAACGTTAACGTGCTGTTATAAAATATAAACCATGTTTAGCTTAATTATCTTTTGTTAGCTTATATATGTGTAAGACTGATATTAAGGCACCTTTGTGACTAGGATTTAAAATAAAATAAAAAAATTTAAAAAAAAAAAGAGAGAGGAAAAAGAAAAGGGGAACTGTACTAAGGAAGCCAAAAAATGAACTCTGTAGAAGCATTAAAAAATCGTCGGTGCTTTGTTTTTTGGTCATTAGAAAACATCTTTGCGGTAGGTTTTCTTGCTGAAACTACAGCCAACAGTTACTGGTATCAAAGCTTGGATTTGGAGTAAGTTAGAGGCCGACAAGAAGAAGAAAAGGAAGGGTTTAAAGAAGAAAAATCATGGCCAGCACAAGTGTGCAAGCCTGAACGCCCGCAGCCATTTGTACCAATTTTTATGAAAAAAATATTATGAAAAACAATTAGCTAGTTATGATATGCCAAACAGAGGCGGAAGATCTAGTAGAGGAAGAGGAAAAAAATTCAAGTGGCAGAGACACAGGAAAATTTTATAGAAGTTCTAGTGAAGAAGGATCATCACAATGTGTAAATTTTGTAAAAGAAGCAGCCATATTGAAGAAGATTATTGGTTTAACGGAAAGTCACAATGCTATAATTGTGAAGAAAATTTGGGTATTTGCAAAAGGATTGTAGATTTATAAATATTCAGCAAGCGAACAGTGCTACTGAGAAGGATGGTCAATTGAATATGTTCTATGCTAGCTTGAGCTCTCCGGAATCAAAAACAAAACAAAACAAAACAAAACAAAACAAAAGGCGTGTGTTACATAAGTTCAGGTGGCTCGACCATTGAAGAAAGTAATTAGTTTTTGGACAGTGGCTACACTAATCATATGACAACATACAAGAACACTTATGTTGATATGGAAAGTGCAAATTCAAAAGTGAGACTTGGAAATGGTGCTTTCGTGAATACACCAGGAAAGGAACAATTGGAGTCCATACTAAGAAGGGCCCAAGGATTTATTCGAGGTGTTTTGTATGTGCAAGATTTAGATCAAAGCTTACTGAGTGTTGGTAGCTTGTTGAAAAATGGCTACTCAGTTCATTTTGAAGACAATGTCTGCACAATTTTCGACAAAGAAAAAGAGAAGTTGATCCTAGCATTGCTGAGAATGGAGAATAGAAGTTTTTTAATTAATTTCAAGCATAAAAATAATGAATAGGTTTCTTAATTAAAATTTTTTAAAAAATCTTAATTAAATATTTTTATTTATTTTTAATTAATTCAAATTTTAAAAGAATATAAATTTTTTTTCCCTATTTAAATCTAACAAAAAATAAAAGGATAATATAATCTCTATTATATTATAATGCTTAATAAAATTTAAAAATATTAAAACATAGTATAACAATGAATTTAGACGTATATTTTAACCTGCATAGGCATTGGTCACTTAGACCCGCATAAAACGTAGATTGAGTTTATAAGCCGTACCAAGCTTTTTAATAAAAAAAGAGGTTGGCCAGCCTGACCTACATTTCATGCTAGTTAGGCCTAACTATGTGTGAGTTTATCAAATATAAATATGACTCGGACCTATCTACTTTACATCTCTATTGTTTATTAAGTATCAAAATTAATGTATCTCTAAGAAGGCCCACTTTACATCTTTAGTATTTACTTAGTATTAAAATTAACGTAGCTCTAATTTTATTAGAAAATAATCAGAAAGAAACATTAAAAAGAAAAACAAATAAAATAATTAAATAATATGACAAATCAATAAGCTAAAGACCTAGTGTTTCTGATTTTATTAAGATTAATCCTATTTAAATATCCTAGTTAATTAAATCAAGTTATATTCCAAATTAAATTCAAAACAGAATATCTTAAATTATTTAAAAATTGAACTAAAAATTCTCAAAAATACACATTTAATTATGTGCAAAGGCAAAAATAACTTTACTTTTACTGAGTCATCAAATTTATTTTCTGCATATCTATGAACTCATAAATATTAAAAGAATTTTTTTTAAAAGAAAAAAGATGTTAAAAGAAGTTTTAAAACCTCTTAAGTAACAAATAGTCATTAATTTATAAGAAATTGTAGTTTGGACAAATAAATATACCGAGTACATACATGAATATACCCAAAAAAAAAAAAACAATGAGGTACTTTTTAATCATAATTTCTCGTTAATGGCCTAAATTTCATAAACTCATAAAGGTCAAAAAATAATTAAAAATCCCTCTTTACTAATAAATGGACATTACCTTGTACAAAATATGGGCGCTGATGAGGGAATTTTTTGTATTTAATTCTAAGGTATATTTAATTGGATCATTTAGAATAATTTTCGAATCGAAGACATTTATGGACTTTTGGATCTAAAAATGGACATATACCAATGAGTTTTTAACCTAAATGGCCGAATTTCAAAACTTATTTGAAAAATGACCGGTTTTCAAATTTAATGTATTTTGTATAAATGGCCATTTATTAATTAGGTGTGAAAAGACAAAAGGACACTTCTTATAAATATTCGATACATATTCAACCCTTTTGACTAGCAATCAAAATTTTTTGAAAAGAGATAAAAAGTCATTTTGACCCAAAGTGCGCCTACCGTGGTCCAATTTTTGAATTTGGACTTCTTTTTTAATCCAAACATTTTGAATATGGCCCAAGAATATTATAATATTGGACATGTCCATTTTAAGAACGGGAAAAGAAAGGCCTGACGGAAGGAGAATAAGAACGTACTAGTCAAATATTCGCAAAGAAAAAACAAACAAAGGAGAGGAAATTGGATTTGGACCTAGTTAGGAGTAACAGAGAAAGGTTTCTAATACTTTTATCTATAAAAATTAAAAGGAATTACAAAAATAAGAAGGTCAGGTTTTTTTTCCCTAATTCCCGTATGACTTTTATTAAAAAAATATCACTTTCAAAAAAGTTTTTAGAAAATCCCATTTTTAAAATATATACTAATTACTAATTTCTGAAATCTAATTATCAGTTATAACTATTTTTGGTTACTAATTATCAGAACTCGAACACGGATTACCAGTTATTAGTTATTATTTTAGAAAATTATATTTTTCTAAATATTTTTTAAAAATATCATTTTTCTAATAAAAATTGTACCTGAAATGAAAAAAACAGAGACCACAATATTTTTCTAGCTTTTTCTAAACATTTATGACGCATAATTTTCACATTGAGAAAAGGCTAACTTGGGCCAAAATAACTTTTTGTACTTTTTATAAAAATGATAATTTTAAGAGTATCAAAGACTTCTATAGGTCAAGAACTTATGACTGTGAAAAAATTCTAAATAATGGTTTTTTCATAGTCAAAAAAACATTAAGAAGTCGTTGAAACTTTTAATAATGTCACTTATAGAAAAATGCTCAAAAAAGTCATTTTGGCCCATGCTAGTCCTTTCCATATCATTTCACAGAATAATTTAGGCCAAAATGATTTTTTAAAAAATTTAGGTGAATGACTAATATTTTAAATTTGATTAAGTAAATGTTCATTTTTTAAATTTTATAGCTAAATATCTAATTATATATATTTTTACACTTAATAGATATATTTATATACTAAATATTTTATGGACAAAAAATTTAATCATTTTGCTATAAGAGCGTAAATTTGACTACTTTAAGATAAAGATTTTTTAAGATCGTAATAGTATTTGTGATCAGCAATCAAAATATATATATATATATGTATATATATATATACATATATTCTATACATAATAAGAGGCGTAGGAGCTTTATGAATACTGTATATTTTGCCACAAGTATTTTTTTACCCAACTTTCTGCCACCAACGAATCTTGACCGTCTATTTGATCTAAAGGTCCATTATAGACCCTTTTTTTCCACTAACTTGTCTTCCTTTAAAGAAATTGAGCTTTTTTTCTTCCCAAAAAAGAATAAATAAATAAATAACTTATCTTAGCTTTTCTAAAAAGGTCTATTAAACTGACATCTGCGTCAACCGACTATTTGAAATCAATTCCTATTGATATATAAGTTTTTGGCATCTAGGTTTTGGGTGTCTTCTTCTCTATCTTTTTATGGTCAAATTTTGGGTGTGAGATCTGTTTTGGCCCTGGAAGTCGATTAGGTTTGATGGAAAGATCGGGTTTTAAGGTATGTTTTTGTGTTTTCCTAATGAGTTTTCCAATATCTATTTGGATTATGAGAAAACTGAGATAATAATTATAGTTCGTAATTCTTTTCATGGATTCTTAGAACTATAATTGATGTATCTTTTAGCTGTTTTTTTTAGTTTGAGCAATTAATGTAAGTTGCTCATGCTTCGACGAAATTATCTAAGGTTGACTCTTGAAAGCTTGATTTTATCTTTTGTCTCTGGTATTCTTTTGTTGCTATGTCCTATTAGTTTTGAATTATTTAAATTAATAACTGATGTGAAAATTTGAAATTTGTGATTGTTTTTAACATATAAGTTCTAATTTTCAAATTTTCATTTTTTTTTTTTGGCATAAGCTACTTTGAAAGAAAAAATTGAGCCTTATGTGGTGTCTGTTTATAAATTTGGTATTTTCATGAAGATTAATATATATTTGTAATTGATGTGTGTATTTTAGTAATGAATCATATTTGCGCTTTGAAGAAAGGAAAACTTTAGTAATGAATCACACTTTTACACTTGGAAGAAGATTAACTCTAATTAATTGTGAAATTAATCCTTGTCTTTAAAGAAAGTATTAGTAGGTATAAAAAATTGATTTTAGCTGATTAAGAAGACCCAAAATTATGGAGATTACTTTCTAATATATCTAGAAGTGTTTCTGGTAATAATGCAGAAAGTTGTTGTTCTGCAACAACTTTTTAGCATTACATTTTTGGAAAGTTTTTGGATTTATTCTCTAATATTTTCTAACTTTTGTTTGTCTTTTCACACTACTAAGGATGTGGAGACGGACTGAAATTCATTTATAAAAGCTTAACAAGTTTAAGAGATTTTAAGTACTTCAAGAAGAAAAATCTACTATATAAGAGCTTTTTTCTTTTATTCTAAGGCATAAAGTATATTCTATAGTCATTTTGTGAGCCTTAAGAGTTCTTAGAGTGTTATCTCTAAGAAATTATTTTGTATTTGAGATTGTAAGAGTTCTTCAAGAAAAGATACATTCTAGTGCTTAAGAGAGATTCCTAGGTGTAGAGAACTGAAAGCACGCCATAGCAGAGAAGATTGATCCAGCTGTTGAACGGAGTTCAAGGACGTGGAGTCAAGTAAGACGAGTGGAGCTCATTGAACATATTGATGATAGAGTCTTATACAGTGCATCAAGATTAGAGGGAGTCAATTTTTGATTAAATTATTGTGTTTGTATTTTTAAATATTATTACTAATATATTTCTTTTTCTGGGTGTGACCCCATGGAGTAGGTTATTTAAAAATAATCTAACGATGTAAAAATCTCTGGTGTCATTTATTTTCTTTTAATTTCATTATTATGATTGTTTTGCCTATAGTACACGTTCAATACTTCAGTATTGCAACAATAATAATATGATCTACTGTTACAATAATAGTAGAATTCATCTTACTATTGCAAGAACACCGACAACTAATTTTTATATTTGTTTATTTTGAAAAATAAAACAAAAAAAATTAGTATACTTGCAATCTTGGATCTTTCAAACCCTTATCAAAAGATTGATAATCAACAAACCAATATCTAATGGGGCACATATGATAGGAACAACCTGAATCAAGAATCCAAAAATTTCCTAAACAATCACCGGAAATAGATAGAACATAATCACCGTCATTAGAACCACCCTTAGCAAAACTAGCATGATTATTTTTAGTAGAAGATTTTTAACCGGTCTCCTTATTTCCTTCAATCTTTAGATATTCAAATTTCCAATGTCCTAATTGATGATAATAATTGTAATTGCCCTTCCTATTTATAGACTTTCCTTTACTTCTGTTTTTGTCTTTTCCCTTTTCTCTACCTCTAGTAACTAATGCACTTGATCAATTTTCGTCCCAACTTTCAGACATTTTTTTCTTTAATTCCTTAGAATTTAAAGATGTCTTAACATCTTTCATACTAATAATATCTCTCCCATATAACATAGTATCAACAAAGTGCTTAAAGGAACGAGGTAAAGAATATAACAAAATTAAGGCCAGATCTTCATCATCAATTTTTACATCAATATTTTTCAGATCCAAAATAATTCTATTGAATTCATCAAGATGACTCTTAATAGGTGTATCTTCAAACATATGAAGAGTATACAAACGTTGCTTTAAATATAGCTAATTGGTAAGAGACTTAGTTATTTATAGACTCTCAAGCTTAAGCCACAACCTAGAAGTAACCCAGAAGTAATAGTCTCATCAGCAATCTCACATAGCACCTCATCTAACAAGGACAATTAAGTAGCACTATGTGCCCATTCTAAGCGATTATGCTCCTATTCATCTAATAAATTTGCTAGCAAAGCTTCATTGCCTTTTAGTGTATTAAGTAACCCTTGCTAAACTAGAAGAGCTCGTATCTTATCACGCTAAAGACTAAAGCTATTCTTCCCATCAAATTTTGCAACATCATATCTTGTCATTGTCGCCATCGCAGAAGCTAAAAATCCAAAATAATTTGATAAATAATAAGTCCATAATTGAATCAAATTACCTAAAGCTCTTGATACTATTTGTTATGCCAGCGGAAGCACAGATACTAAACTTGTTAGACAAAGGTCAAATTATAAGGATTTATGACAAAATATAAATAACAGAAAATCATAAGCAATACAAGGATTTATCGTGGTTCAGCTATAAAATATAGCCTACATTCACGTCAGAAATGACGAAAAATTCCACTATAGCTAAAGGAGATTATAAAAGTCTGACAAAATTCTCTCACACTCAAATTCTAAATACGCTCAAATCTCTCTCTCACACACACAAAAGCAACCAAGACTGCAAAGAAGATGCTTTGCTAACAATCTTAATGCTAATATCAAAAGGAACAACAAAGAAACTAGCGACAAAGAAACAAAACCCAAAGCTTGTATATATCAAATTCATACAAATTATGAGAGACAAATTTGTATATTAATGAATCAACAGTAAGCTATCTAAACAAAATTGCTTTGTATGGCTGCTTTCAAAATCACGAGTGATTGCCAAAACGAACAAAGAAGCAGCTTGCATCAAATACTATTACGGCCACCCTTTTCTCCGCCAGAAATAGCATATATAAATATATGCATGTGCTTACAAGTTTGAGTAACCAAGGTCACAATACAAAAAGGCAACAGATTGTGTTTACAAAATTGATGAACGTCTATTTGCAAAAAGGTAACTTCATATATTAATCTTAATTAGGCATGGCCCAAAAAATCTTTCGGCTTAGTTATAAGCCACATATCCAACACTTCTGCAGTGAATTTTTACATAGATATGACATGATTAGTTATGATATTTTGACTACCGTCGAGGTTTTTTTTTTAATTACCTCCGAATTTTTCAGTCAGCCTAATATATATATATATATATATATTTCATTCTTTGGGGTTAAATTTTAACTATATGATGGCAATGCTATTTTTAATTTTTCAATTTTTCATTAAAAGATGTGTATTTGTTTTATAATTAGGTAATAATTTAATCCCAAATTTCATCATGAGCTTTAAAACAAGGTCAAATTTGATTATGACCCAATATTTAATAATAAGTTCAATGTATTTTATGGAGTTTTTTTGGTAGAGGTATTTCTGGTACTTTCTAGGGGTGTTCGAAAACCTGCTCACCCATTGAAACCGCATGCCCTGAACCAACCTACTAATGAAAAAATTGACACGTCATGCCCGCCACCAAACCTGCCTAACCCACCTATTTAGTGGGTAGTTTTGGGTTGGAATTTTAGGACATCACTTACATTCAATCCACTGATAAGTGTATTTTACACTTATCTTTACTATCTTTTCGAGCTTAAGAATTGCTCGTCTTTGAGCTTCTTTAACTTATTTTATTGTTTTTTATACATATTTCAAGTGAGACATCATTGGACAAAAAATGTTGTTTTCAAGAGCTAAATTGGAGGTAAATCAAGATATTTACGTGACAAACTTGCACAGTACTAAGAGAAGACCGATGATAGAGCTTTCAGAGTGAAGATTAGAAACTAGTTCGGTGCCATAATGCAGGAAATATTATGCCACAGCCCCAAAATCACAGGGCTACAATGCCAAAATCATGGGACTATAGCCCCAAAATCATAGGGCTGTAGTCCCTATTCTATGGTGTTGTAGCCTCATTTTTGTGGTGTTGCAGTGCCATCTTTCTACCAGTGGTGCTAAAAAGTGCAGAACAGATTGCAGAAATCCTAGAATTGATTAGTGAACATCCTTTATTTAACTCTTCTTTCACTCATCTGATGGGGAGACAAAAAACTCTAGTAGCCAAGGGGTTCTAGAGCTATTCTAAAGAGAAAACAAAACCAAGAAGAGGATCCAATGGGGTGAAAAATCAAATTAGAAAGCTTCAAAAAGAGTTTTTCTTTCATCTTGCTCTTGTCTTACTTTCTTATTTTCTACAATAAATGTGTATTAATTTTGCTATAACAGTTATGTTTCTCTTTGTAGGACTATGAACTAAACTCCATTTCTAGGGAGGCAATTGAACCTCTAATATAATCTAACTATTTTGATTTCCTCATTTGTTCATGATATCTATTAATGAGTTAATTGTCTTATCTTGAGCTTAATGCATCTAATTACTTTGCTATTAAGTAGAGTTATATTGTAAAACCTATATGAACTTAGGAAGGAGAGTTTAAGTTTAGATATAGGTAAAACAAAATAATATCACCTATTGTGGGGTGAGTTTGTATAGGATAGGAATATACCTATGTGACTTGTGCAAACATTTTGAGAGAATTACTAAACTTAATGAATCTAGTTAATTTATGTTAGGAGTAATATATTATCTTGTCTAGATGATTTCACTTATGTCTTGGAAAGGAGTTTGTGAATACAATTGAATTCTTGGTTGTTAACTCTAAATGGATGATTGAATTGTGAGGAAAACTAATAATTGGAGGAGTTAGAGCGTAGGTTGCACCCCTAGGTTCCCTGTCATTATTGTTAGAGCAATCTTTGGTTGCTTAATTTCGATTTCTATTCTTGCATTTCACATTGAATTTACATTTTGATTCTTGCATAAAATAATCAATTATTGTCGTTTGGATAAATTAGAAACTAGTTTCGATTAATAGTTACCAATTATGAATTAAGTACTCTCCATGAGAACGGTACTCTCTTACTATCTATATTATTTGTTGCAATCTGTATACTTGCGGTCGTGTATTAGAAATAGCTCAACATCCGCCCACCATCCGTCGAACCCACCCACCCAATATTCCAACTAGTAACTAGTTCAGTAGCTACTCTTATAACTTAATTAGTATTTTATTTCTTTCTTTCTACAAGATTTTAGACTACGGAATAAATGATTACTTGTTTAGTTTTTGTTTTCAGTATTTATTCTTTAATTGCATTTGTTAGAGGTAAATCAACATTTTTTAGAAAAAAAAAAGTCATGATGTCATATGCTAATATTATAAGCTATTATCAAATTTATTACCTTTTAAAAATAATAAAAATTTTGTATGACCTTCTTAGAGTATTTTTCTAAATATTTTGGGAGCTAAAAAATACGGTGGTATTTTAGTAAATAAGTTATCTTTTTTTTTTTAATAGATTACTACAAAGGTTTCATAGAAACCAATTTGGTTTCTTTTTAGCAGAATTTTCTATACGTAAATAAATCAAAGGTTTCCTTTAGCGGAATGTCATGTATGTAAGTAAATCAGGAAACCACAAATATTTCCTGGAAACTATTGTAGGTTTTTTTTGCAGAATGTCATGTAGTTAAATAAATTACAGAAAATCACGAAGGTTTCTTGAAAACCATCGAAGTTTTTTTTTTTTACAGAATACAATGTAGCTAAATAAATTACAAGAAACCACGAAAGTTTTATGGTTATTACTCAAAACTAATTTGGTTTCTACTTAAAACTAATTTAGTCTTCGGTTACTACTTGAAACAATAAGATTTTTACTTATAACTAATTTTATTTCCACTAGAAACTACTTTGATTTCTACTTGAAAATACTAATTTAGTTTCTACTTTCTAAAGTAATCAATCAAAAAAAAAAATTAGTTACCCAGATTATTTCCTAGTTACTACTTGAAACTAGTTTGGTTTAAATTCGAAACCAATTTAGTTTCCTTACATAACTAATTTAGTTTCAACTCGAAAACAGTTTGATTCCCATACGAAATTAATTTAGTTTCTACTCAAAACTATTTAATACTAGTTTGATTTTTGGTTTTAAAAATAGCAATAACTAAATTTTTTTAGGAATCCAAATTAGTTTGAATTATAAACGTCGAGTCATTAGTTTCTTTCTTTATTTTTTATGGAAAAGAAAGAACTAATTACAAATATCCAAGAAGATCAATAATATCCGAAAAAGATGAATCCCCACGTGAGATTCTATACCAACATAGAAGAACAATAAGAAATGCTAAATACTAGTAAACAAGAAAGGGCTCAGATCTACAATAATATCAACAAAGCAAGCAGAAGGTTGTAAATAATAAAAAAATTAGTAAAGAAACAAACCAATCCAGTAAAGAGATAATTATTGCAATCACAACCAAACTAAGTATGAGCAAATAAGCCTTTCAAAAAAAACAGTAAGTATAATCAAATACATAATAATCAGCTTAAATTTTGAAGAAAAAAAAAAGAAGAAAAAGTAAAGGGAACCAACGAAGCAATCAAAATTTTGTTCTGTCCTTCTATCAAGCATATTGTGTGCATCTTCTCCTCTGGGCACTTAAAACAAGTCAGTCGTCTGATCAAATAACTTATCTACATTTACTCTTCAAACAACTAGCCAAACTAAGTACTAGCAAATGCATAATAATCAATTTAAATTAAAACAAACAAACAATCAAAGGGAAAAAGCCAAGTCGGAAGCTTCTCTAGCTTTGGAATGAGAAATCTATGGAAGTTGAGGAAGCTTCTTGAGTTCCCCGAATTGAAAGCCCAGGAGAACCAATTGTCCATTGTTATGGAGAGAAAGTCTATGAAGAAATTTAACCCATTGTGATGCCGGAGATGAACATTGACGGCAACGAAGAGGACTGGCCTGGATCGGAGAGAAAGTCAAGTTGCTCAAATCTGAGCCAGAGGAGAGATGAGAGAAAGAGAGGGAGAAAAGAAATTAAGAAAGTGGCATTTTTCTAACGAACAAAAATAAGTGTTTAGCTCCGTATCGTATTTCGGTCATTATTTTTTAAAATATAGTATTCGATGTCATTTTTCCCTTTTTTTTCTTTCAAAAAATTATAGCCCAATGAAAATCGGCCCAATAAGCCCAATCCGCCTATTTAGCGAGCAATTTTGGGTTAGAATTTCAGGTTAAGAAGATAATTACCACTTTTTTCAAATATTTAACTAAATTTACCACTACTATTATATTCTATTACTTTTGGGAGGGAATTAATCAAGATTCTGTCAAGAATTCATCAAAAATCTGTCAAGAATCTATCAAGAATCTGTCAAGATTATCACTGAGTTAAGAATTTATCAAAATCGTCAAGAATTTATTTTTAAAAAGTTGTATGGTGATAGATTTAATTAATGAGAAAAAAAAGTAATATTTACCTAATTTATTCTAGAATTTTGGAATACAACTACGTCCATCCCCCCGCAACCCGCCGAACACTCCTAGATCCATGTAATCACCAAGTAAGACTAAATTCTTTGATAGTGGATATTACTAGTGTCTCTTTTGAAAAAATAGCGGAAACATTTTTTATTTACGAGAATAAAACGTTAAACAAAATATCAAGCCATAATAGATGGAGTACTTTTAACATAATCTCTTGTGTTCTGGAGGGATCTCTAGGAGAATTACCACTTTATTAAAATCATTAAAAAAAATCTTCTTCTTTTTAGTCTTAGCTTTATGTCCTGAACAATAGACAAGTATATTAACCGATTTACATCGAGTACATTAACTACACATCCGGACATAAAAACTAAAGATTGAAAAAGAGATAAAACTTCCATGCTTAAAAAATAGGTCCCTCACCTCTAGATTTATATGCTGATTCCACAGCTTCTAATTGTGTATACCCGAACTTGGTTACCTTTGTAAGAAAATTATTGAGAGGTTATCAATTTTAACTTTCTTTTAATACATGTGATGGAAAAAAAAAAAAAAAGACAATTTATAAGCTATTTACAAAAATAAGACTTTTATTTTCATACATTTGATGAATATTTCGGTGTTTCAAAATTATCTTTGACTCGACCTTAGTCGAAAATTTTCTACCACGTCAAAAAAATTAAAAGTGACAGAAGCGACACTGGGAAGACAATCGACTATATTCGACTCAGGTTGAAATTTTCCGACTACGATCAAATGCTAGTAGAGTGCCAATCGAAAATTTTGACCAGCGTCTTCGACCCCAATCGAATTGTTTGACTATAGTCGAATGGTGGCTCGACTTCAGTCGAAAATGTTCGATCGTGGTTGAAATTTTTCGGCTACCGGTTGAAAAATGATGGAAACAATCGGGAGAAGTTGCCGAACAAGTTTGACTACGGCTGAAATTTTTTGACCCTAACTGAGCAGAGGTGCCGCCGCTGGGGTCAAGATCAGGACCGATAGTAATGGTTAAAGTAGTTTGAAGTTTGTTGAAAAAATAAGATATCCAAATAATTTTGCATGTATGATATAATAATTGGGGTTAGTTTTAAAAATATTAATAAGTGAGTCTTATTTTTCATCTTAAAATTTTAGTAGACCCTTATGTGTAAATTCTCCAAAATCATTTGAAAAATATAGATGAAAAATTTACGCCACTAATTTATTATCTTCGGTTACAAACAGAGACAGTATCTAAAGCATTCCAATAAAGATGCAGATTAATAGAAGCGCTTAAACAAAAAATATTTATAAAAAATAAATAAATAAAATAAACTTGATATAGAAGCACCATAGTCCATGCTTGAGCCAAATACCTCCATGTTATGTTTTGCATGCCATGTATAATTTAATATTATCAAAATTATTATTTTCTATTTTTTGTCCGTTCTTAGCACGATTTCGATTAATTAGCGCCACAAAAAAAAAAAAAGAAAAAAAGCTTAATAGCCAGAGCTATCTTTTGATGATCAATCGGAGCTAATAAAAAAAGTAATTAGTGTGTCTATATATAAAGAAGGTGTCTATTCAATAATTCTAATTACTATAAACTAATTGGAATCAAGACTAAGTTAATAAAACAAATAATTAAAATACAACGACAGGCGTTTAGGCACAAACAATGCATGCATGATCGCCACTTTCTCTATCAACTTCACTTAATTATTCTTTTTTCTTTTTCATTCACCAGTTACACAACGAGGGGCTTTAGGATCAATTACAGAGGTTGCAGTTGATCTATCGTAAAATTATCACATAATTAAATAGAGAGAATATAACCTTCTTAAAAAAAAAACAGAGAGATAATATAATTTGCAAAAGTGCACAATGAGTAGACAAAATATTTAATAGTTTTATTTCATATTTTTGTTGGGAAAGAGGTTGACCCCTTTTCCAATAGTCAAATATTTCAGCCCGCTCAATAAAAAGACAGAGAGATAAACCGATAATAATTCTATGAGTTTTTATTTAAAAAATCCCTGGATTTCAGAAAAATTTAGGAAAATAAACCTTGAATTCAATTTTTTGGAATAAAATCTGCTAAAGTCCCTTATATTAGTTCTGTTAGAAAAAATAATGTTTCTGTTATTTTTTTTTTACAATTAAGTCTTTATTCTTTAATCTGTGACTTTGAAGTCCTCATTCTTAGATTTTTATTTCATGTTAATCCCTTTAATCTTTTTTGTCTAATAATGTTATTGATTAGCACTTGTTCAAAATGTGCCCATCTCAGTAAGGTAAAATTAAAAATAAAAGGAAATTATTATTTTAAAAAAAAGTTAGATCTAACTATTATATTATCAATTTCTTGAGACATATATTGCCATATGTTTTGTTGTTCTAATTGCATTGCCAAAATTTTATATAGTTCCAATATAAATCTAATTTGGTCCAAGTATTTATATACTTTTTCTTTTAGATATATAAATACTTGGACCAAAATAGATCTATATTAGAACCGTATAAAGTTTTCCAATTCTTACCTCCATTTTGAATGAAAATGATAACCTACTCTTTTAAAACAAAATTGTAATAATTTCTCTTTGTTTCCAATTTTATCCTTATTAGGTTGAATATATTTTGGATAAGTGCTAATTAATAGTAGTCTTGGATAGAAAAGATTAAAAGGGATTAACGTGAAACAAAGAATTTTTGGCATGATTGATCCTTATATTATTCGCGATTGGCAAAATAGTCCTAAGTTATTTTTTTAGCAGTTAAGTCTCTAAGTTTTAATATTTTGATAATTAAGTCCTTTTCATTAGTAATTGTTAAAATGTTAGATAGAATTGAGCATTTTTAGATCACATATAATGTTTTTAAATGCCAAATTCAATATTTTATTAGCATTAGTTAGAATTGGAAGGAAAATAAGTAAAAAAAATAGAAAATTTTAAAAATTTAAAATTTCTCTTAATTTTTTTATATCTCTTACAAACTAATTAGTTTTAGTGAAATACTAATTTTTTTCACTTAAACCTATTCAATTATATGAAAACTTTAACACTAACAAACAAATACCACTTAATTATCAAAATTTTTAAAATTTAAGGATCTAATTGTTAAAAAAAAATAACTTAAGGATTGTTTGCCAATCTGCGAATAACATAGGAGCCAGACATGTCAAAAACCCTAAAAAAACAAATATAAGAATGATGATTTAAAAACTATAAATAAAATAATAAAGATGTAACTATTAAAAAAATATTAACAAAACTAATATTAGGAAATTTTAAGAAGTTTTGCTCTAAAAATTAATTTCAAAATTAATTTTATTAAATTATTTCGAATTTTTTTTATTTATAAGCCTAATTCTATTGTCTAAACATAGTAATATTTTTAAAAAATAACTTGGAATTATACTAAAGCAGGGCTCGATCAACAAAATGGGTGTTTCAAGCCGATCATTGACACAGTCGCTTTAATGCAGACACTTTTAGGCTTAAATTATCAATTTGGACAAATCGTCCAAAACAAATCAATCGAAAAAAAAGACTACCATATCATATCATAATATAATATTACATGTATCCACTAGTAATTTTCTAGTATTATCATTATTGGTAGTGCTTCAGCTTAGTCAAAAACGAGATTATATTTAGTATTGACCTATATTTGGCTTTTAAGATTCCCCAAGGAGCTAGCTAGCTAAAGCTCAATAATGCAATTTGGATTTAATTTGATCTAGTCAAGTAATGCATGTTGAGCACAAGCTAGCTAGAGATGATGCACAAACATCCATGGTTTTATATGTTTCCTTTGATGTTGACAATCTAAGTATAATCTCAATTGTCTAATCCAATGTTACACGTACGTATAGGCTAAGCAAAGTTTATTATAATTAATAGCTTGAATTGTGGGATATATATATATATATATATATATATATATATATATATAACTCATGGCACAAGACGTCAATGCTGGTCTAATCCAATGTTACACGTACGTATAGGTTAAGCAAAGTTTATTATAATTAATAGCTTGAATTGTGGGCTATATATATATATATATATAACTCATGGCACAAGACGTCAATGCTGGCAGCTCTAGCACTTGGCCTACTCGTTGGAAAATTGTAAATGAGAATGACATTTTCAATTTGTATTTTTATTCTCTTTTTGTTAATGGAGTTTGACATAATTTGTTCCTTGAGAAATACTGTATACTTTAAGATTGAATTTTATATTACTAATGTAAACTTTTATTTGAATGCCTCTAACGCCTATGATCGTGTTTTGTGTTGGGGGTTGAATTATTCACTGAAATTGATTTTGGTTTTTTAAATTGAAACGGAAGTGTGTTTCCAACCACCTTATGTTTTTTTTTTTAAAAAAAATATTTGTAAAAGTTGCAATCAGTACTACCTCCCAACATACTGGTACTGTCTCTAATTTCTTGAACCCCAAATCAACTTGCGCAATATTATAAGTATTATTGGTGCTTAACACACATGATATACGAATCTCTTACTTGGTAATTGTAATTAAAAGATTAGGTCTACATGGACTCTATTTCAGATTATTATAAGGCCATCTCCTATCGATGCCAAAATAGTCATTTTTGGCCAAAATAGGGCAATAAATCGACTCCAACCTGGTGGTATTTTTTGCGGAAAAATAGAGAAAAGCTGCGGCATCGCACCATTAATAGTTTAGCACTGTTGTAATGGTGCATTTGTGTATTTTTTTTCTTCTATATTTTGTTAAACATCCAAAAATACCCCCCTTAATAGGTAAATTTATAGAGAATTAATGAGTAAAAAGGATATTTGGGTAAAAGATTGAAAGAATATTTTTTTTGGCGTAGAGAATATTTTTTGTGTTTAGTATTTGAAATAATAAGTTGAAGAAAGATTAAAATGTAAAGCAAAATTGTGAGTTAGATTTAAAATTTTAGAATTTTGGTTATTCCAAAATAGAAATTCTAATCGGAGATGATCTATAATTTAATAACATACCGATATGTTATGTCATATTGAGGGTTATATGATATCATATAGTATTATTCATTCCATTTTCTTGAAATTATGATATATAAATATCCAAAAAAAAAAAAACCACGATTTATTGCTACCATCGACGAAGCAAAACCACAATTAGATCGTGTAATACCACAAGAGCAAACTTCATGCACGGTGCACCATTATTATGCACTTGATTTCTTCCTTTTTTTAAAAAAAAAAATGCATATTATAATTTTATCCAATCAAATTAACGCGTAATTCGTTACGATTTGCAGTTGAACTAGCAAGTGTCCCAAAAAAATAAATGTACACTGGACACGAATACGGTATATGCACGCAAACTTCATAAAAAATGCAATTACAGATTCACTAGAGATACCTTTTCGGCCTTACAAATCACCCTCTGTATATCACCCGAGTTTGCTCTTTTGATTAACCTGGTCATGCCGTTTCGCTTAGATCAATAATCATTTATATAAATTCTTTTAAATCTAACTCACAAATTTCAAATCTCGAAAAAATAAAAAATAAAAATAAAAGCATACTAAATTTACAAAGAATAATAAAGAAGAGAAAGAGGAAGCCTTCATATATAGAAAAAGTGCAGCTATAATTTTGGCCGGGTCTAGCAGCCTGCAGATCTTGTTGTTTAGGTTACTAAGTATTCTTAATTAGGCGAACTTGATTTTCACGTTTAAATTCTAAATGAGACTTTTACCGTAGTTTAATTAGAGACCAACTAAATATTTTATTGAGAGAAAAAAGTAATTTAAAGGCTATTACATAAATTGATAATGTTTAAAAGTTGATGTAAGATGTCCCCAGTAAAAATATTACAGTTAAATAATTAGGAAGGTTCCACTTTTTCTTTTCATACTTAAAAAATGATTCACACATAGTGATAGTTCCTCTCCATCATAGTCATGATGGCATATGTTCAAGAGAACTTAATCTTTTTTTTCCCCCTTTTGGTTCATGATAAGTACTTCCATATATATTCTTTTAATTTTCTTTTTCATTTGTTTCTTTCTCATGCTTTATATCTATGCACCACTTTTCTCCGAACGATTCTAAATACTATTCATTCCTTTGGGGACATGCATTTGCTTGCTTTCCAGTTAATATCTGCACCCACGTGTTGGGTTATCATAGGTGATTAGAGTAAATTGTTGTTGGCGTAGTTAGTTTAAAGCTTTTTTTCCTTTTCTCCATTTTGGGGTTTCTTTGGATTATATTTTTTTATGTTTTTATTTTTTCGTGACTACTAGCTTTAGCAAGCTGCACTCCATCTCTGATCTCATGAAGGTTCCACTTATATCATTTTCTTTAGTAAATGTTTTATTCAAACCCACACTTGGACTTGTCCAAAACCCCATTTGCACGTCAATTATAAAGAAACAGACAAGTTAGACAGAATCAACTACGCGGGGCATGATAACCCCCAGCCCCCTTCCAAAATTTGAAAAAAAAAAAATAGAAAAAGAGGAAGACGTGGGTTATCTTGGCTTGCTGCCTTAGTTTATCAGTATTTTAATAGGGGAGAAATTTTATTTTGGCGGACGAAAAATTTCAGTACTAGTACAAGACAATTTTAAACCGTCAAATTTGTGTTTGATTTTATTTTTGAATCATCACATATTAGGACTTTCTTTTTTAATGTAAAAAACATTGAGCCATTGTCTAAAAAAATAATCTGAGTCATTCACTCTGGCCGGTACAAATTCATGACTACACATGAGTCCCTTTTGTAGCATTGTCTAGCTAATAATATTTTATTTTTATTTTTATTAATACAATACTTGCAAGCCTTCATTAATATTCCTTAAAAGGGCAGGTAATCAAACTATAATTAATAAGTTCCATATTTTTCTTATATGTATGTAGAAAAGATCATACTGGACACCTAAAAGAGTAAAAGGTATGTTGGGCTTTAATTCTCTCTCTTCTTAATTAATTGCATGAGAGAAAACGTTTAGTTTTGCGATTTTTGCTTTTTTTGTGAACTATTTATTGCATTATTTTTGCTCAAATTGTATGTAAACCATTGATCTCATATTGAAGAAATCACTTATTATTAACAAGTATAGCATTTTCCAACTACTCTTGGAACCGTATTATTTAATCAAGGCCAAACTCTATACTTCTTTCCTATTTGGTTTAACTTTTCTTAGTAATGAATTGGTTGAATAGTGAATAAACCTAATGGGCGGGTATCTGGGAGCTTTGGAAGACAGAAAAGAATTAAAGTGGTATATCTCTCAACTCATCTAGATATGTATTGAAAGTTAGTTTCTAGAGCAGACTTGAAATATAATCCGACCTTTATCAAAATTTGGAGGGATATAGGAATAGTTGAGGGTGGGAGAAATAATATATATATATATATATATATATATATATATATATATATATATATATATATATATAAATAGGGCACCAATTCAGTGGATTTTTTTTATTATCTATCTATAAGTATTATTTTGCTCAATTATATATATATAGAGAGAGAGAAAATAATGTGTATCTATTATTTTTTTTTCCAACTATACATATAGATAGGTTAAAAAAATACATACAAATTATGGCCCTATATATATATATATTTGATATAAATGAACTCCTCAAGAGAATATCATTAATTGAAGTCAAAAAATTTAAATTAAAATATAAGTAAAAAATTAACAATTTCAAACTCCTCAAATAAAGGAGACGAAAAATAGATCACAAACACAACTAAGAACAAATGAGTGGATTACCCTAATTCTTCAAGAGAAAGAAATAATAAGGACTATCAGCAATCTATTGTCTTCAATACTTGCTTCTAGCTTTATTCTTGGCGAGGTAGACTATATAAGGCCAGCACTAATTGAGATCTATGTTCGTAGAGAAAATAAATCAAAAATCGATCACTAAACAGATCTAGATTCTTCTTAGATTTAAGATCTGGACCAGAAAAAATTTATATAAAATATGGTACTACAAACCAGATCTAGATATGGACTTATTAAAACATAAAAAGAAAAAGAAAAAAAAAGCAGGAAAAAAGAGAAAGAAAAAGGTGAGGAAATGAGACCAGAGAACGAGAAGGAAAAACCTTTTCTCCGGCCTTCAAGCGAAGCGACACTGGCTTTTTTGAAAGTAGATATAAGTAGAGAAAGAGGGGCTAAATATACTAAAGAAAGTAAATTGATTTTTTTTTGGAAAAAATAAGTCAATATGGCCGTATACATATACATAATTTGAGAAAAAGAAAATCTATAATGAAATAGTATAAATTTTTACAATAATAGATTCTGCTGGAAGATGTCTCCAAGGAGATAAGCTCATCCTTCGTTTCTAAAACATACATAGAAGACAAGATATCTCCAGCTAGATAAATTCATCGTACACTTAATATTACAAACCTTAGCTAAATCCTATGAAGTACACATAGTTAACCATCACGATGTCTAGAAAAAAAAAAAAAAAGCGAAATAAGTTTAACAATAATTTAACAAATGCTATGAGAATCTAAGCCATTAATAAGAGCTTAAACTATTTTCAATGTATTTAACCCCATAAACTATAGATTTTAGCCCAACACACATCATCAGTTCTTATGAAACATCTCTATCATTCAAATTGGTTCCTTGGAATGATATGATGATGAGTGAATCCTCAATGTACTCAATAATTTTTGACATAGATTCTTCCAAATCTGGAACTCACAAGTTTCAAATATAGAAATAAACTAAACCCACATATATTCAGAATCATATTGGACCAAAATGATGATATATCATAATCTATTGTAATAACTTTTTTGATACAAAATGAATTATTAACATTAAACTAAGGGCATGCAAAAAGAAAAGAACTGGGAAGAAGAATGAGAAATAATCAAAATTTGAATCATTCTTCCAAAATTTAATTAATTGTGTAAAAAATTTCCCAAAATAGTGTACTCCAAATAGATAATTAAACATATAAATAGAGATGAAAGAGAATCACTTTTTTAATTTGAATTCTATTTCTAGTCCATTATATAGATTAATAAACATGGCCTAAAAAAATTTTAAAAAAATGAAATCCTACTAGAAAGAGCCCGAGGATCTCCCTCTTGGTAAGACTAGTGTCAAAGGTATAGAAAAACGAAGCATTTGTAATAGCAAATAAACATGAATGGTAGAATTTTTAAGGGATTATTGACCTATAATTAAAGTAGGGTTTTTGAGAGCATGAGGGGATGTTTGGCATTATAATTAAAAAATAGTTTTTTTGTTTTTAAAAATAGGAAATTATTTTCTAAGAACAAATAAGAGTATTTGGCATTATTTTTTAAGAATAATTTTTGAAAACAGAGTTAAAGAAAATAGAAAATTCAGAGAGCAATAAAATATTGTTTTAAAAGTATTTTCTTAACTTGTTTTTTTTTCTTAAAAAAAATTTATATGACTTTCATATACACATTCTCTCATTATTTTCTTTCTCACCACTTTTTCTCACCACTTTCTCTCTCCTCATCCTTTCTCATCACTTTCTCTCTCCTCATTCTCTCTCATCATTTTTTCTCCTCATTTTATTTCACTGCTTTCATTATCATCATTTTCTATCCATTTATTTTTTTAATCACATTGTCTTCCCTCATTTTTTATTTCTTCTTTGGTTTTTATAATTTTCTTTATCTTTATTTTCTGTCCCCATGTATTCTTATCACTTTTTCTCTCTTATATAATTTCATTAGTTTTTCTTTCTTCTATCTTTCTCAATACCTCTCAATACCTTTTATTTCTTTATTCTCTCTTGTCACTTTCTCTCTCATTGTTGTCTTTCATTATCTTTTCTTCTGTGACTTTTTCTTTCCTCATTCTCTTACTTGAATTTATCACGTTATTTTCTCTTGACTTTTTCTCTCTAAGTATATATTTTTCTATAATATAAATATAATTTTTTTATATTCATATAATTTTTTCCATAAAAAATGTTTTAGAATACATTTTCCAAACACCCATTATTTTCTAAAAACATTATAAAACAGTTTTTGTTCTCATTTCTAAAAACACAATTCTGAAAACAAAAAATAAAAAACAATACCAAACAAGCCCTAAACCTCCAAAACAAACATAACTGTGAGAGTAAGTCAAGTGGTTATATTACTATGTACTCTATAAAGTAAAATAATGAATAATTAATTATAAATAAATAGATAATAAATAAAGGGATAATATAAAAAAAATCATTACCTCTAGTGTTTAATCAAAAACAACCCATGTGTTTTCATTTATATCAAAATAAATACTTAATTTGCATTTTCCTATCAAATAGGACCGGATCCTTAACTCGGACCAAAATTAAGACTCTATATTATTGAAAAGACACTTTTGCCCTTAAACCTCATGAAACACAATAAAAGAAAATTATTATGAATAAAATAGATTAAATAATTAAAATCACTATAAATAAAAAAAAATTATTGTCTTTCTCTTGTTTTTAGAGAATAAATATTTTAAGTAAAAAAATTATTATTAAAAGTAAAAAAAGGTTCAATTATTCAAAACAATTTAAAAAAATTAAAAAAAAAAACAACAGAATATCTTATTTGGATTGAATGAGATAGTAAATCCTCTAATTAACTTTGATATAAGAGTTTTAAACGAAATAATATTATGGGTAAGGTTTCAATGAAGATTTTTATTTTTACTCCATGGATAATTACAATAATTTAGGTCATTAGATTTTGATCAAATGATTATAATAATATTAATAATTTTACAAAAAATCTAATCTAATTAAAAATTACATAGATATATAAATTTATATATGAGAAATAGATAACCTGCTTGTGATCGGATGAGCACCACAATTTGTTTTTTCAATCTTTTTCCATTGTCTTTTATTTTCATTCTAATTTCATGTATAGTTGATTCCTTATCTTTTGTTCTCATTCCTTACCTCTCAAACCTATTTTTCTTTTTTTTTTTTAGGTTTTTTTTTTTTATATATGCTCTTAAACTTATCGTATAAATTATTTTCTTTTCTTTCATTTTTTTAAATTTCACATAAAATTTCTATATGGCTTTTTTTTACTTAGGTTTTTATTTAATGTCCTTACGTTAATTATTTAATAAAAACAAATTTTTTTTTTATCATAATAGTAGTATAACTTATCTGGTGTATATTTTAAAAAAATAAAAATAAAATAAAAAACTTATCTAGTAAATAAATTCTCTCTTTTTTTTTTTTGGTTTTATTTCACGTATTGCCTATTATGTTAGTACTTTTTTCGATTTTTCATATAGACTTATTTTAACTTAGGATAATACTCTTTCATATAATAATAATAATGAAATAAACTATGCGCATACTTTTTTTACCACTTTTTTTATTTAGTCGTACATGATGTTGGAAAAATTAAAAATATTTTTTGCTTTTTTATTAGAGTTCTTTCAAAGTAATAATAATAGTAATAATATTATTAATAATAAATAAAGAATATGCATACTTTTTTTATTAGAGTCTTACATGATGTTGCAAAAAATTAAAATATTTTTTGTTTTTTATTATAGTTTTACATGATGTTACGATGTTAAAAATAAATTTTAAAAATATTATGATGTTATGATGTTTTGTTATGATGCATGAAAGTAATAAAAGAGATTGATAAGATTTTTTTTTATAACTTTAAAACTAAGCCGTATATATGAAAATAATAAATATTAATATTTTTTATAAAAAAAATTTCTTCAAAAAACCACTTCAAATTTTTTTCCTTAAAAAATCATTCCAACAACTTATTCCTACTTAATGGGAAGGATTCCTAAAAGAATTTGAATGAAATGGTTGTAGGTAAAATTAAGTTGCTATTGAAAATTATTTTCAACTTGGTTAAAGTACTCATCTATCATCTATGGAGCAAAAACAAAAATTGAAATTGAAAACTCCCCATATATATATATTAATATATTCCTTCTTTTCCTATTCTTTTTCAATGTTTTATATACAAAACATTTAACTAATTAACAATGTACAATTAGACTAAACGGAAAAAAATTATCATGCAATCGTAACTGAAGGATTTGTGCCAATTTGTCGGAAAAAAAAAATTGTGCCAAGATTCTTTTTATGATCTCGGCATATCTCGTTTACGTTTTTTAAAAGAGATAATTAAAAAAAACATGATTTTTAGTGGGAAAAAAAAGCTCACACTATTTTATTAATATCAAATAAAACTTTCTATTATATCACATGATTCAAATATACAATTAAATTAGAGTTAAAATTATTGACAGTGAATATTTCTGACTTTTGAAAACAAATAACAGAATTAAAAATAAAAAAGAATTTTTGTGTATTTATAGATTGTGGCAGTTAGATTTCTAAGAGACTTCATATCTTTTTTTATTTTAAATAGTTACCTTCTCACTAAATATGTGGATATCAATAAAAAATTAAGAAAAATAAAGATATTTTTGCAATAATTTTAACTATAATTCTACCTATATATGTGAATCCGGTGAGATTTGATCAAAAAATACAAATAAAATATTTTATTCAATATTAGTAAAAAAGTGGGGTTTTTTTTTTTATTTTGCTAAGTGGGGTTTTTTTTTTATTTTTCTTTCGGAAAAGCAAAATATGGTAGGTTTTTTTTTTGAATATATATAACTACCTATTGTACTAATTCCCATATATATACATATATTTTTAAAAAAATTATGTATAAATATTATTTTGCCTAATTAGAATTTATCATACACAAGTCTTTTATGGTAAAAAGATGGAGAAAGAAAGAATATTAAATAATAAAAATTTATTTTTATTATTTTTTTCCACTACTCAAATTACAATTAAAATTCATTATACATACATCTTTTTATACATCTTTTTATGATAAAAAGGTATAGAGAAAGAATATTAAATAATATATATTTATTTTTATTATTTTCTAATTTACTTAAATCACAATTAAAATTCATCGTACACACGCATTTTATGATTAAAAAGTAGAGAGAGAAATGATATTAAATAATATGTATTTTTTTATTTTATTTTTTAACTACTCAAATCATTATAACCAGAAATTCATCGATTAAAAAAAATTATACATATAAATAGGATTTTATAAAAGAAACTTCCCGACGATGATCCAATGTATATAAGCACTTTGATCAACTTGCAGTTCTAGATAATCAATGGAGATCATTACAAAATAACACCTGATCAATCGAGATTTAACTACCAAGTAAACAATTTGGAAAAACATGTGTCGTTCACTTGCTTAATATATATATATTTTTTATTTTCTTTTTCTTTTTCTTTTTCCTATAATGGCTTTTACATAGGAGTGGTTTATTTTTCTATAATATTGATAGGGAATTAAGTAATATTACTAAGTGTGATATTCAAATTAGTTTTTTAATACTAACCCTTGCAATTTATTAATAAAAGCAAACCAAATTAATTGTGTTAGGTTTGAGGAGACCTCATCACGAGGAAGACTTTAATGTAAAATAATTATTTGACATTATTATGCCTTCCAGGTGTGGATGAGGCTTAGCCAGAAAGGAAATGGTGGGAGCTATAGAATATAAATATGGTCCACACTCCACATGCATTACTTTCTTCTTCTTCTTCTTTTTCCCCTGATATTTCACCAGTTTTAATTTGATTTTTCAGAGTTTGGATGCGATTCCTTGAAAGCAAAGTAAATCAAAGAAAATGTGTAGTTGAGGCTTGAAAGTGTTGGAAATCTTTGCTCATTTTAGAATTTTAAATGCTTCCAACTAAAAAGGTAACCATTTTAGACAAGAATTTTCCAAGAAAAAAAGAAAAGTGGATGATTAATGTCAAATACGGTCATGAGAAATCGAGAATCCAAATGAAAGCTAGCAGGTACTGATCACAAAGAAAAAGGCCCAATAAATGCACCCACTCACTAAAATTCCATGCCCATAATTTTTACATATTTATTCTATCTAGTTTTATTGTCTTTAAATTCAATTGTATATTCTTGATAGCTACCCTTCACCCGTTAGGTTGTAACATAAGATTTCAATTTCACACTTTATAGCGTCTAATTTTGTGAAAAAAGGTTTTAATTGATGATTCAGTGGTCTGATATAGAAATTGTTTCAAATTAACTTCTAAATTAATAGAAATCTATTATCTTTTTCTGAATTTTGGGTTGTGTAATAACAAATCGATGTTAATGTAAAATCTGTTTAGAAATAGTTTTTATTTCAAAACACTGAATAATGAGTTATTTTCTTCAGTTAAAACTATTTCTCTAAAATTAAATATTAGAAAAGCGAGATTGCAACTTTATGTCATTTTAAGGGATGAAACGTAATTTCCAAAAATATAGAGCTAAAATTTTAAAAGTGAAAGATAAGGAATTATATATATATATATATAGGCACCAATCCAGTATGTATTTTTTTTTTACCTATGCATATGTATCAATTTGGCTAATGAAAATTTACCATACATATTTTTTTATTGTAAAAAATAAGAGAAAGAAAGAGCATTAACGATGCACGTCTTTTCATACATTTCATTATAGCCATTGGATCATCATTAGATGGTGATCCAACGGCTAAAAAAAAAATACCTACCCATAGGTAAAGAAAAAAAATACCTATTTGATTGGCAACCTATATATATATATATATATATTTATTTATTTATAAGGTTGCCAATCCAATAGGTATTTTGTTTCTTTACCTATGGGTAGGTATTTTTTTTTAGCCGTTGGATCACCGTCTAATGGTGATCCAATGACTATAATGAAGTGCATAAAAAGACGTGCATCATTAATGCTCTTTCTCTCTCTTACTTTTTATAATAAAAAAATGTATATGCTAAATTTTCATTGGCCAAATTGATACTTATGCATAGGTAAAAAAAAAAAAATACTTACTGGATTGGTGCCCTATTTATAATTACCTCTAATTTTTATCTCTCTTTGCAAATTAATATTTAATATGTTGTACATTTGCAAAGACTAAGGGAATTCTTTCTTTAAAAAGAAAAAAAATTCTTTGATTTATTATAATAAATTAGTAACTAGCAACTTATTAGTTATGAGGTAGAGAGGTTTCTCTTCAAAACATTGTAGAACTCAAAAACAAAGCAAATTTTGCTAATATGAGCTACTCTATTCCCATTTCTTGAAATGAAACTATAAAGACCATCACTAGCCACAACTAAAAGATTTGCACACTATTTAAATATGCTTATTATTTCACCAAACTAGCTTACGAAAATGTTAAATGATATTTCAGTTTTTCATCTCTCCCTAATAATATCTCTAAAATAGAATTTTATCCATTACTATATAAATTTTTTTCACTTGTATTTTATATTAAATCATAGAAGTAAAAGAACTCTTTATAGTTATGCATATAATAATAGGTGGTCATGGAATTAAAATTATTACAATTTGGTTATTAAAAAGAGAAGAAGGAAAAATGTATGAACCATTACTAATTACTTTTCACTTTCTGCTTTTTAAAAACAAAATTGAAAAAACCCTTATTTTTGAAAAATTAACGTCAAAACCTTTAAATTTTGATTTTGTTACAAAATTTATGAATTTTATGAAAATTTGCAAGTAAAATTTACCAACCATAAACACTCAACGAAAGAAATATAAACCTAGCTTACTAAATTGTTTTTGGAAGATTTGTGTGATCATATTTGACCGCTTAGATAATTAATATTTTATTTTATTTGGTCAATTTTTTAAATTTAATTTCTTTTTTTGAAATTTCCTGTCTTGTGGAGTTTAAATTTATAAATCACTCTAATTTTAGTCAATTGGGTTGCCCAGAGAGAACTTTGAGACAATGTCCCAATTAATAAAGAGTGGTTTATGTACTTTTCCCAAAACAAAGTAACAACTAGTTATAAAAAGCTAGCACATAATAAAATAAGCCTATCTTTGGGAAAAATTAAAATAATAGTTATAGAGATTCTTTTCATGTTATGGTGCAAGAAGTTGAATGAGATGTTCTTTTGTAAATTTCGATTTTGACAATGCTTTTAAAATTTATTGTCTAATTTCTATATGTCATGTTAAGCTTTTAAAAATAGTTAGTGTTGGTGACAATTCTTACTAGTTGTCCACGTGTTTCTGAATTGCTAATGTAGTATCTACCAACTGTCCACGTATCCTCGCTATTCCAGAGTGCTTTAGACTTCAGGTCGGGTCGGAGAGACGGGGGTGGCTACCTGCAAAAACTATCCGATACTTAAATAAGATATTTATCCCTGAGATTGAGTAGCAAAGATCAAGTTTTTCTCTTGCTTATAAATTTTTATCTATCTCTCTCCCTATGTGTATATGCCTATCAGTATATATCCTCAGGGAGAGGCATGGCTCATACATATATAGTCCTAAAACTAAGAGCTTTCTGGCTCTCAATCCCAGGATCGAGTACCTTTTCTCATCATGACTTATTCTATAATTCATGGGTTGTGGTTACCATGACTTTCCTTGCATCGTCGTGACCTACTTTCTACCGTCCCTTATGGCTCAAGCCTGTCAGGGGCGAGACTTTAACAAACCGTCGTTCTGTCAGGACGGTTTGCCCAATATGCACACCTACCCAGGATTGCATTAAATGCCCTGTCTGGGTCTGGAGCAGTACGCTGCCTCCCATGATCTTCTGGCAGAAGACCCTCGAGGCTTCTGACCCCCCGACTGTTGAGGTAAGAATTAGACTGGGCTGAACCCGTCCAGGGTCTGGGATGGATTCGGCGCTAGCCTCCGGCAGCCCATAGGCCCATAAGGACAGTTTGCTTAATGCGCACACCTACTCAGGATTGCATTAAATGCCCTGTCTGAGTCTAGAGCAGTGTGCTACCTCCAATAATCTTCTGACGGAAGACCCTCGAGACTCCTGACCCCCAGTTGTCGAGGTAAGAACTAGACTGGGCTGAACCCGTCTAGGGTCTGACAGCTCATAGGCCTATACAGTATCACATGCAATTTGCGTGGCTTTTAAGCGATCCTTCTAGACATGTATTAGATGGTGTGCCCCCTTGTGACTTATTCTGCCACTAAATCGTCCACATGGTACATGATTTAGGAACAGGTCCCATAATTGCCCTCATTTCCCTATTTGATGGATTCACATCCATCAAGTGGGGAAATCGTGCCTCCAGTCTGCCAATTTGAAGGGTACACGTGGCTCCTTACCGTCGTTTTTCCCCAATTACTGACACTGGTGCACGCTATTCTGTGTCACAATTTTTCAAATTTTGAAATTATAGTGCTTCTGTCTTCCTTGCATTGTTGTCCTCCTAGGAAGACTTTTCAGCTCCTCATCTATAAAAGCTGCGCTTGTGCTCATTTTTTACTTTACCAAAATCCCTAAGTATTCCAACTTTCTTAAATCTTAGGGTTTCTAAATCTTCCCTTTTACCGAGTTGGGCTCATTAAGGAGGTAGCTCTGCTTTAGAGTTAATTTACAAAGGGTTGGGGGCCCGACAGACTGGTACCTTCGCCCCTCTGCCCCCGAATGCTCCATCGTCTTGGGAAGAGGCACCTAGAATGGCTGCGATTTCTCCTTCCTCCCCTGGTCCACCAGTACTTCAGCCTGACAGGGATTCATCTGATGCAACTGAATGCCAACGGGGTCATGATCCTAATGGAGATTTCTGCTCTGTCGACCCTCCGTAATGTGCATATCGACTTAGAGGTGGTCTTAAAGCCTACAAACTCACCCTCATCCCCAAAAAAAGTTCTTACTCCAATTTCTACCTCCAGCCGCTACAAGCAATGGGATTCTCACTCTAGACTGTATACCGTCGGTGGGGCATGGTGCTCTCCTTGGGTGAACGGATAGCGTTTCCAAATTTCCCCATTTTTTCTGCAAAGTAAGTACTGAGTCGTGATTTTTAGGTCTGCGTGCACTTTCTCCATTTTTTCTCATGACATTTTACTTCGCGCAGCCTCCGTGGAGGAAAGTAGGTTCGAGCCGCGGCGGTCAGTAGGGTGACTCAAGGAGCTGGAGGGAGTCGTCGTATTCGGGTCCTCCGGGGATTTCTGACATATTTAAGCCGTTCTGAATCCCCAGGTGATGAACACGATGCCAAGGATGGTCTTATATCTCCTCTTTCCGTTGGACACGTGGGTCATCACCAAGCACCTTCGGAGCCAGCTTAATGCCTCGGCTCTAAACCGGTTCCACCGGGATGAGCAGAGTCGCCTCGCCATGGTGGGTCGTCAGATCACGGTCTCGATCCAACTGGCAGGTCCTAACGACCTGGTGGCACTGACCAGTCACGAGCTCGAAGAGGCTGTGAAGCTCGTGACTGAGGAGTGCGTCAGGCTCCGACAAAAGGAAGCCGCTACCCCTAAGAGGTTTAGGAGTGAGTTCATTTGGTGCCCTAGGGCTCCATCGATCAGGTCATGGTTGCGTTTTAATCATATTGCTTGCTCTTACAGTTTCGGATGCAGGCTCTTCGGCAGACCCCTTCCCAGTTAAGAGAAGTACTATTGCACACAGAGCTCGATCCAAGGTCCCCGCTGGTCAGCATCTGGTGGTGTCCTCTAAGGACGAGGCCTAGGGGCAAGGAGTTGTCATCCCAAGAACATGCTTGGACGACGACCTGGAGGATCTGTTCGCGTCCGGGGGTGAAACACCCATGGTGCTTTCTCCTGAGACGGGCGGGCCCATGACTCGGGAGGCGCTGGCCATAAAGATCGTGTATGGCAAAGGGAAAGCGCCTTCGAGCCTGCCAGGGGAGCCTGCTACACCGACTTCCTCCACCCCTAGCTCTAGTTCGAAGGCGGGCATAGGGTTCGACGCTACCCGCTCTTGTGGGGAGATTGCCGAGCTCAGCGGAGGAGCTCTGAGACTGAAGTCTTGGCTGTCTTTCCCTCCCCTGGTCCCTATGAGGCGGGGTCGTGAAGCCGACTCGTCCAAGGAAAAGGAAAGCCCAGCAGGGAAGAGAGGCAGAACTGCCCCTTCTTTCGACAACAACAATGATGGGGCTACCTTGACCCTCATGAGGAGGAAGAGGTCTACGCGAGGCGGCCCTTCTGAGAATGCTAGTCAAAACAAACCGAAAAATTACGGTCAGGCGGGTCTCCGAGGGAGGTGGTAGCCGAAGCCGCTGAAGTAGCAGCAGTCACCGTGGCTTCTTCTGCTGAGGACGTGCCATCTCCAGCTATCGCCGAAGGTGCATATGGCGATGCCCTGCTTTCTATTGCCCCCACTTTCGCTACTTCGAGAGTGTCGAAAGAAGCTAATTTAGTGCGCTCGGTAGGGGGTGAAGGTGTCCTCGTGGTCGGTGGGGTGGAGTCTCGTTCACCGGACGCGGATAATGCTCAGGGAGAGGGTCCAGCCACGGAGTTCGAGCTGGAGGTGCTCTCCCTGAAAAACGTAGAGCTCGTTGCTAGCCGCAGTATTGTGCAGGTTTGGCTCGTCTCGCTATCACCTCCATATTTTTCGGTATCTTTGCTAAATACTGACCCCCTTTCTTATATTCTGCAACTAGTCATTGCCTAATCCTTCTATTCCTCTCGCGTCGGTGAGCTGACCGGGCAGTTGAACGCCCTTGCCATATTGAGGGCGGACTTTGACCTGTACTGGAGCCTGGTCGAGGCTAGGGTCAGCAGCGCAATGGCCCACGCTTTGAGCGTCGAGAGAGCCAGGCGTGAGGAGCTGGTCGCTAAGTTGGCCGAGGCAGAGGGGAAGGTCTGGTCTCCTAAAGATGAGGTCCCGGGTCTGCGTTTGGAGGCCGAGGCTGCTCGGCTGGCCCAAGTCGAGCTCAATGTCAAGGAACAGGAGTTACAGAACGCAGGTGCAGAGATAAGGCTAGCTTTCATCACTCGCGACAGAGCTATCGACGAGTCTAAAGAGGCGAGGAAAGCCGAGGCGAGGAAAGCCGAGGCGAAAGCCAAGCTAGAGGCCCATTCCCTGCAGCGCAGGCTCGACCGGTCCAACGAGGTAATCCGACATCTCTACTTGGATCACTGTAAACTGATGGAAGCTCATATAGAGTTTTCCCGCAAGCATGATGAAGATCTCGCCGATGATCGACTTGTCGTAGTGGCAAGTGGAGTTGAGTCTAGTGGCCCTGAGAGATAGGCTGACAGACGCAGAGAAGCTGAAGATAAGGTACCAGAGGCAGGTGGATATCCTTTATGTTTGATGAGTAGAAGGATATCGAGAGGGATCATTATTCCATCAGGTACTACATGCAGCAATTAGGGGATGAGATTAACATCATGTACCCTGCCGATGTACTAAAAATGCTCGACGAAGAAAAAGACGGGACCTCTACATCTGCTTCTATTGCTAGACAGATTGTCCCCGCTTCCGGTCTGCCAGAACAAGCCACGGAGGTTCCTGGGGGTCAGCTTGGCCTTGGCGACTTAACTGACAGAGGGTCAAGTGTGGTCGTATTGTCTAGCGATGATTCTGACCCTGGTATGCCATTCTCTGATAAAGCTGGTCCAAGCGTCGAACCTGGCATTGCTCCCCTTGCCGGAGGTAATTAGGGCCTTTTGCTCTTTTGTCTATTTGTAAAGTACTGACCATGTCGTGTAAAGTTGACACCTACTGCAAGCATCTGTTTAAATAATAAAAACAGCGTACTTTTCTCACGTTTATTCTGTGTTTTTTTTTGTTGCTCGTATTTGTAGTCAGGGTTAGATATCATATATGATGTCATTCCCTTGTCGGCGCTCCGCCCGACTTCTGGGTGTGGCCCAATCGTATATGATGTTGAGTTATTAGTAAATTCTCCCTATGCTATGATCGACAAGATTAACTCCGGAGATCGAGATGTGAGTTCCGGCTTGTCCAGCTTTGAGGATATATAATTTCTGTTATGACTTGTCTTAGTAGAATTTGATCCGCACGTATAGCTGAACTTCTCCGACTCTAAATGGGAACGCACCAGGAACCAACTCCAGGGATTGGTCGACAACTGCTTGGACCTGTCATTGCAAAGAAGAGGCCTGGGATCAGCTCTCACCGGGAGAAAATAGGGTGTTACCATTCCGATGTGTCCTTGCGAGTCCGTCTAAGACCTACTTCTTACAAATAGAGACACCGGGTCCGCGTCCCTATCGACCATGCATCCTGTAATTCAAGCAATAATAAACAGAATTTGGTTTTAATTTTTGCCTTTATGTTTGGTCATGTCTGGGCCTACTTCTAATGGATAGGCCTTGGCCCCATCTACTTTCAGTCCATACATAGCTAAGGCACTTTCTGGGGAGAGTCTACTTCCAACGAGTAGACCTTAGCCCTGCTTACTTTTGGCTTATCCATAGCTAAGGTACTCCCCTGGGAAGGGTCTCTTCCAATGGGTAGACCCTAGCCTTGTTTACCTTTGGCTTATACGTAGCTTAGGCGCTCTTTAGAGAGGGTCTTATCACTCAACTCTTCTCTATCCTGCAGGTATTCCTTAAGGGTCAGCGGCAAGTTTTTGTTGTGCAACCTGTTGCCCTTTGTACGTCCTCTCGAGTCGTTGGCGAGTGATGTGATCCCCATAGTACGATTTTTGATGAGGTCTAGTAGCAAACATTTTATTGCACAACTCATTCCTCTCTGTACATTCTCTCGGGTCGTCGACGAGCGACGTGATCCCCGTAGTACGATTTTTGATGAGGTCTATTGGCAAGCATTTTATTACACAGCTTATTCCTCTTCGTACGTTCTCTCAGGCTATCGGCTAGCATTTTATTACGCGATGTGATTCCCATAGTACGATCGTTATTGAGGTCTACTGGCAAGCATTTCATCGTGTAGCTCATTCTTCTTCGTAAGTTTTTTCGGGCCATCGGCAAGCATTTTATTGCCCGATGTGGTTCCTATAGTACGATCGTTATTAAGGTCTGCTGGCAAGTATTTTATTACGTAGCTCATTCCTCTTCGTACATTTTTTCGGGCCATCGGCAAACATTTTATTGCGCGATGTGATTCCCATAGTACGATCGTTATTAAGGTCTACTGGCGAGCATTTTATTGCACAACTCATTCCTCTTCATACGTTTTCTCGGGCCATCGAAAAGCATTTTATTGCGTGATGTGATTCCCATAGTACGATCTTCATTTGCCCGAATAGTGCGTGGGGTCTAGCACCAGGGCAGACCCTTTTTCATAGCAATCCAATGGATAAGTCTGTGTAGCAGACACCTCGACCTGTTTTGGAATTAAGCTATTTAACAATACAAGCATTTACATGTGTCTCACAGCATTTACATGTATCTCACACGTGGTATTTTTTCAAGTGCTAGGCATTCCACATATTAGGTAGGCTCTTCCTGGTCTTAAGTTCTTTCAGGACATACGCACCATTGTCAAGCGCCTTGATCACCTCGTAGGACCTGACCCAGTTAGAGTCTAGCTTCAAGGAATTTCCTGTTCTGACCTTCAAGACCCAATCTCTGGTATTAAACTGACGAGCGCTAATCTTTTTTGCATAGTAAGACCTAGCCTGCTGGTGGTACGAGGCCAGATGGACCAAAGCCATGTCTCTTGTTTCCTTAAGGAGGTCTGTGTTACGGCTTAGCGGCTGCTCATTCAGTGAGGCGTCTCTTACCACTTCGGAACGAAAGGTCGGCAAGCCAATTTCGATAGGGATCATTGCCTCTGACCCGTAGACCATGGCGAACAGTGTTCTTCCCGTTGATCTCTGCTCCGTGGTTTGATGGGCCCACACGATGGCCGGTAGCTCTTCTAACCACCTTCCTTTAGCCTTATGCAAGTTCTTTTTTATATTGCTAAATATGGCCTTGTTTGTTGTCTCTACTTGGCCGTTCCCCAGAGGGTAATTTACGGATGAGAAGTTGAGCTTTATATCATATAACTCGCACAGCTCCTTAAGTTTAGTGTTCTAGAACTGTGTGTCATGATCAGCGTGTATTTCTTTCGGGATTCTGTATCAGCAGATTATGTTTTTTCAAATGAAGTTAATCGTGTATGTCTTATTGACGGTCACGTAGGCTTCAGCTTCTACCCATTTGGTGAAATAATAGGTAGCCAGTAAGACATACCTTCTTCCCCTTAGATATCTGGGGAGCTCTCCGACGATGTCTAGACCCCATTTAGCGAAGGGCCAAGGAGTTATATTCAAATGGAGTTCTTCCGCAGTTTGGCGCTTCAAGGGGGCGAACCTCTTGCATTTGTCACATTTCTTAACAAACTAGGCCACCTCGGTCATCATGTATGGCCAGAATTATCCAGCCGTTAAGGCCTTGTGGGTGAGGCTACACCCGCTAGAGTGGTTGTAACACGCTCCCTCGTGGATTTTCTCCATCAGTTTATATGCCTTGATGGGACCTACATACCTCAGCATTAGTCCCATTGTTGATCTTCTATACAAGTAGCCCCCCACCATCGAGTATCAAGCAGCCTTCAGTCTGATCGACCTCGCTTTTTGGGGGTCTACGGGCAAGATTCTTGACACTAGGTATTGGGTGATAAGTCTCATCCAGCCTTCGTCTTCAGAGTCAGTCACAAACATGTGGCGTGCGGGGGCCTCCAAAGGGTCTCTCGTGTTTTCGCCCTCTAGCAGAATCTCTGCGTGTTCAGCCGTCCCCCTAATGGACATGCTTCTAGCTAGCTCATCGGCCTTTTGGTTCATATCCCTGGGTATTTGTTCGATATCGAAGCTGCTAAAGCGGGCTTTCGCCCCCATTACCCTGGATAGGATCTTTTACTTCGAAGTCTCCCCTGACCTGACCCACGATCAGCTACGAGTCAGTCCTTACTACGATGTTCTCTACTCTGAAGTGCAGAGCTAGCTCAAGGCCTTGCAGTAGTGCCTCGTACTCCACCTCATTGTTTGTTGCCTGGAAACCAAGCCTCAAAGCTTTCTCTACCCTAAGTCCTGCTGGGGTCTGTAGGACTATTCCGATACCTGACCCCGAGGCGTTCGTGGATCCGTCAGTATAGAGAGTCCAGGTTAAAGGGATATGAACCAGAGACGTCTAGAATGGGTCATGCGGCTCACCGAAGAACTGGATTTCCACTAGGAAGTCTGCCATGACTTATCTTTTCTTCGCCACTCAAGGCCGATACTCGATGTCCTATATCCCCAACTCGATGGCCCATTTGGTCAGTCGTCTAGATAGGTTCGGTTTGGCTAAGATTTGCTAGATGGGGAAATCTGTATACACCGTAACCAAGTGTGCCTCGAAGTACTGCCTTAGTTTTTCTTAGCGTTGACCAAAGTGAGAACCAATTTCTTTGCCATACTGTATCGCGTCGTAGCTTGCGTAAAATACTGGCTTCTGCTTGCTGTCTTCCTCGACCAATAGTATGGCACTGATCGGTATTTCGAACATTGCCAAATAAGTATATAGGTGCTCCCTCTCTGCTGGGGAAGCCAGGATAGGCAGGTGACTTAAATATAGTTTGAGCTCCATTAGTGCCTTGTCCTGCTCCTCCCTCTATACGGTTGTGGAGCTTTTCTTTATGCACTAGAACAAAGGTTTACACCGGTCAGACATTTTGGAGACGAAGTGGCTGAGTGTGACTATCTTTCCGGTTAGGCACTGGACCTCCCTAATGGTTGAGAGTCTCTGTACTTCTATGACAGAGGATAACTAGGTCGAGTTGGCCTCAATGCCCCTTCTGCTCACGATGTGCCTTAGGAACTGGCCAGAGGACACCCTGAACGCGCACTTCTTGGGGTTCAGATGCATCTGGTAGTGCCTCAAAATTTGGAAACATTCGTCCAAATGCCCCAGATGGTCCGAAGCTTCTTTGCTTTTCATGACCATGTTGTCGATATAAACCTCCATTGTCTTCCCCAACAGCTCGGCAAACATTTTGTTCATGAGTCTCTAGTAGGTCACCTCTACATTCTTCAAGCCAAATGGCATGCATTTATAACAATACAGACCTCTCTCCATAATGAACGCCGTGTGGATCTGGTTTTCCCCATATAAGGGGATCTGATTGTATCCAGAGTAGGCATCCAGGAAGCTTATCCTATCAAATCCTGCCATCACATCGACCATTTGATCGATCTTTGGCAAGGGAAAGCTGTCTTTCAGGCAGGCCTTGTTCAGATTGGTGAAATCTATGAGGTTTGGTCATTGCCGTTTTTTCGTCTTTACCACCACCGGGTTGGAGACCCAGCATTAGTATACGCACTCTTGATTAGGTCGTTCTCCAATAGCATCTCGACCTCTTTGTTGATCGCCCTGTTTTTCTCCGGCGCGAACCTTCGGGGCTTCTGTCTGACCGGGGGAAAGTTGGAATGTGTGTTCAGTCAGTTACAGGCACGCGCGGGGTCTATTCTGGGCATGTCATCATGGGACCACGCGAAGACGTCACTATTCTGCCTAAGGAATTCCAACAGATTGCTCTTTTTCTCTTCGAGCAGGAGGACCCCGATCAAGACTATGTTTCTTGGTTCTACTTCTCTCAAAGAGACCGCCACCAGTTCCTCAATCGTGGTTTTTGGCCCACTAGACTCCTCTTCGATCCGCTTCATGTATGATGGCAGGTGGTCCTTTAATTGCAATCTGTCCTTTATCGAGCTGCTCGCGATCGCATTGGCTCCTCTGACGGTTGAAAAACATTTCCTCGCAGAGGCCTGGTCTCCTTTAATGTCTATTATGTAAGTACCATCCTTTGATTGACATCTTAAGACCTGGTAAAGGGTGGAGGCAACCCCATACATGGCGTGGATCCACCCTCTCTCCATGATGACGTTGAAGGAGGACTGGCAATAGATGACGACGAAGTCTACATCTAAACACCTTTACGCAGCGCAGACTTTTAGAGTCATGATATCCAAGGGGCTAACCTTAGTGCTGTTGAAGGCGAACAGCGGCTGACAGATCGGCCTGAGCGCGCTCCGATTCAGGCCCATGTTCTCGAACTTGCTGAGGAACAAGACGTCGACGCTACTCCCGCCTTTGACCAGGAACCTTCCGACCAACGCAGAATCGATCTGCAGCTTATTCACTAGGGGGTCATCATGAGGCAAGCGCACCGTGACCAAGTCTTGCTGGGTGAAGGCAATGGGGGCGGCTGAGATGTAGCTTTCTCCCATCGTCAGGTGGTTCATGGAATGCCCCATACCCCTCAGGCGCTTAACCCTCTCTTCGGTGCTTTTCTGGCATTTTTCCTTCTCCTCCTGACTCTGGGTCTACTCTGACGCCTAGGATCGTCGGCACTATCCTCAGAACCCGCTCCCTTAACCCGGAGGCTTAGGTCTGCTTTCCTTTTTTAGGCCCGGCGTTCTTCTTGTACTGGCTTCCGCCCATCTTTACTTACTGTTTCAACTTGCCAGCTTGGATTGCTATCATAACCTGCACGTAAAGGCTATAGTAGTTGATGGTATCATTCCCGTGATCTTTAAAAAATTGGCAGTACCTACTCCTGTTCTTCATGTGCTCAGGAACACTAGACTTAGGCGGATCTTTGAAAATGCCCATGTCTCTGTTCTGGAGGTAGATCACATCGATCGGCATGTTGAGCTTGTACTTCGTCAGAGGGTTTTAAACATCTTCCTTCTCTTGCAGCTTTCTTGACCGCCTTAAGTTGGGGCTCCCTGCTTCAGAGCTGGCCCCTGGGCCAGCGCAGGCCTCTTTATTCCTTGCGAGGTCGGGGTTTGCATCGGTGCCGTTGTTATCGCGGCGGAGGCCTTGGGCACTTTCTGGTGGCTTTCCAGCACCCTAAATACCCCTTCTAATTTTGCCTGGATGTCTGTCATGTCGTATGGCAAAGTCAAGAGCAGATGGTCCGACAACATCGATTCTGGCTGCAGACCCCTAATGAACGAGCTCGCGGCTTGGGCTGAGTCGGTGTAGTGCACTAAGGACATTACCTCCAGGAAACGCGAAAAATATTCCCTTGGAGACTCATTTACGGATTGCTCCAACCGGTCGAGGTCTCGCATGGTTTTTTGTTGCCTCCGGAAGCCCGCATATTGTTTTAAGAAAAGTTTGCAAAAATCTTCAAACCCATTTATAGACTTCTTTGGGAGTTGCCTGAACCATAATAAGGCTGGCTTCACCAGCATGGTGGAGAAGACTTTACTAGTCACAGCCTCATCCCTGATCTCCGGGGCCATCTTCTACTTAAAATGGTATATGTGGTTGAGGGGGTTGGTCTTTCCCTCGAACGGTCTGAAGGTCGAGGTCGTGAAGTCCTTCGGCTTGGGCTCTAGCTGGATCCAATCGGTGAAGGCCATCTGGTTGATCTCTCGCACGGTCTATTCTACCAGATTATTGGGGGTCTAGCTGTGATAAGCCCCAAGCCTCTTACTCAGCTCCGCTATCATCTCCTGTTTCCAGTTGGGAAGCACACCTTCCGAGCTCTCCTGGTGTCTTTTGTCTATCGGCGCTCCTGCCCGGAAAGGCCTTGTCTGGCTTTGTCGTTCCCCCTGCATCCGCGATCTGGATGGGGCAAGGACTTCCTTCAGCGGTTGACCCCTAGACTCTTATTAGACCTCCTCATAGAAGTCCTCCCTTCGCCCACTCCTAGCTTCGCTTGCCGATAGCCTTTTAAGGCGGGCATTATCTCTAAGAAACTTCTGCGACTTCATCTTTTAAGCCCAGGGCAGCCTCGTGGGCCATCTCTGCCTTCTTGTTTGCTTATGCCAAGGCGGTAAACATTTGGTCCAGCTTTTGCTCTAGGTCTGGTCGTGCTTCTCGGGAGCTTCCTTCGGCGTCAGGACGTGTGCTCCTAGTTGTCATTCTTGAGGGTGCCATCCGATGTTGTATGGCTTTTTTGTTTGAGAAGAATGTAGTCGTGAGACTCTTACTCTTTCTCTCATGCTCAACTTTCCCACAGACGGTGCCAAACTATTGGTGACGATTCTTACCAGCTATCCATGTGTCTCTGAACTACTGATGCTGTATCTACCAACTATCCACGTATCCTTACTATCCCAGAGTGCTTAAGACTTCAGGTCGGGTCGGAGAAGCAGGAGTGGCCACCTGCAAAGACTCTTCGATACTTAAGTCAGATGTTTATCTCTGAGATTGAGTAGCAAAGATCAAGTTTTTCTCTTGCTTATATACCTATCAGTATATATCCTCAGGGGGAGGCATGGCTCATACATATATAGTCCTGGAACTGAGAGCTTTCTAGCTCTCAATCCCAGGATCGAGTATCTTTTCTCGTCATGACTTACTCTAAAAATCATGGGTCGTGGTTACCGTGACTTCCCTTGCATCGTCGTGACCTGCTTTCTGCCGTCCCCTATGGATCGAGCTTGTCGGGGGTGAGACATTGACAAACTGTCGTTCTGTCAGGATAGTTTGCCCAATGAGCACACCTACCCAGGATCGTATTAAATGCCCTGTCTGGGTTTAGAGTAGTGCGCTGCCTCCCATGGTCTTCTGGCAGAAGACCCTCGAGGCTTCTGACCCCCAATTGTTAAGGTAAGAATTAGACTGGGCCGAACCCATCCAGGATCTGGGATGGATTCAGCCCTAGCCTCCGGCAGCCCATGGGCCTATAAGGACGATTTGTTCAATGCGCACACTTACCCAAGATTTCATTAAATGCCATATCTGGATCTGGAGCAGTGCGCTACCTCCAATGATCTTCTGACGGAAGACCCTCGAGGCTCTTGAACCCCAGCTGTCGAGGTAAGAATTAGACTGGGCCAAACCCATCTAGGGTCTGGGATGGATTCGGCCCTGGCCTCCGACAGCCTATAGGCCCACACGGTATGACGTGCGACTCGCGTGGCTTTTAAGCGGTCCTTCTAGACACGTATCGGATGGTGTGCCTCCCCTGTGACCTGTTCTGCCACTTAGTCGTCCATGTGGTACATGATCTAGGAATGGGCCCCACAGTTAGAGGAAAAAAATGGCAAAGAAATTTGGAAAAAGTTCTTATTTTTGGTCAGTAGATTTTGGTAGTTTATGTGTAACCGCTATTTTAAGCAGAATTTGAGAAGTATGGTGAGGGTTTTTTTTTAAAACTAATTTTGTTTTTATAATACAAATTATCTAAAAAATCATTTCATAGCTCCATACTCCATAATTCATCAAATATTTAGATGCTGTTTTTAAACAGTACATTTGTTTTGTAAACCAAACGTCTAGGCTATTTTTCTCACAATTATGTTTTGTTCACTACACAGCTACATCACAATTGCTGTTCAATACAACAATACCAAACTAACCCTTTGTTTAGAAGAATTTGAGACGCCTAGTAAAAATTACTTCTCAAACTATGATTTTATTTGTATTATGTAAATTGATCTTGAACTAAATCAAACACCTAGACCGTTTTTCTTACAGCTATTTTTTGTTCATAATACAGCTACATCATAGTTGTAGTTCAACACAACAATACTAAATTAGCCCTTAGAAGAATTTGAGAATTGTAGTACAAATTACTTCTGAAACTATGATTTTACTTTTGCACTATGTAAATTGATCCCAAACTAATTGTGATTCCAACTATCCCAAAAGCAAAAGGGTTAAAATATGATCAATTTTCATTTTTTGTTGGTAATAAGTATGGTGTTTCTTGTTTGAATATGAAAATTGGTTCTATTAACATTGAAAAATAAAAATAAAAATAAGAAGATGACTTTATTCCCATCTTTATTTTTTTCACTCACCACCCTTATTTTAAAGAGATCCCTTATAATATATTAAAATTTTAAAATTTTCTTTAACCTCACCTTCTAAATTTTTGTTAACTCCAAAATTATCCTTTGTGATAAAAATTAATTTCTTTTCCACCTATCTGATATAATTTCTTCTATTAATTTCTAAAATCCTATCAATTTTCCCTTTTTCTCTATTTATAACCTATAAGACATAGAATAATTTTAAAATTAAAAAAAAAAAAAAACAAGAAAGATAAGAAACGGTACTTTATCAACAATGGATGCCAAAATCTGCACTTAAAAAAAATGACCAGTCTACAATTGCATATGACAAAAGAGATGAAACCCATAAAAAAAAAAAAAAATCAAGCAGTATATAATGAGAGGGAATTTCTTAAGGATAATGTCGAATGTAAATTTAGTTAGTTTAGAATTGAATTTATCAAAAGAAACTATTTGTTCGCAATGGCTATATAATTCAACAAGTTCATAAAATAATAATAATGAGAAAAATATTTTCAAACTTAAATCACCGGTGAATCAAAATATAACATCATTTGGTCTCACCCAAAAGTGCTAGCTTGAAAGTGAGACCTAATAGTATTACATTTAGTATCAGAGCCAGGTTCAAATGTAACATCACTGAGCTTTACCAAAAATGATCTTTCCAGAACATACCCAATATGGGACTTAGGGCGTTATAATCTCTCCTCATTAAGGGTCTAGCGTTCTCGTTAGAGAGCCTATATTCAGTAGCCCACATATAACCCTTATAGGCAGGGTCCATATTCACCATGATTCCGACTCATAATAGCCTTCCAAGGCCCACACAGGTATAGAATGAGTCGGCTCTGATACTAAATGTAATACCACTAGATTTCACAGTGCTAGTTTGAAGGTATTTTTCAGCTCACAGACTATTACTTAAATATCCATGATCTTCTCAGAATATACCCGATATGGGACTTGGGGCGTTACACGAAATCTCAAAATTCATAATTAATTCAATCATGATTGTATTTTAAAAATAATTGTACACTATTTTGATCTCTTAAGATTTACAGAATGAGTGTTCTATTGGATGTGCAATAAAAAATAAGAGTTTCATTTTTTATTATTATATGTGTCCGTTTATTTCATTTTGTATATAGGTTTTTTTTATTAAAAAATTAATTAAAAATAATGGAAGAGAAAAAGGAAGGATGGCAATAGAGCCAAAAGAAAAAAAGAATTATACATGTGAAAATACTTTCTCGTTCAATGAAATATACTATCTAGTGTGGTGATTAATTATAGATTCTAAACAATTCAACTTAAAAATTATCAATGAATTTTTTGTCGTATTTTTTCGATTATAGTACAATTATAAATTTCTAACAAAGCCCAAACAATATTAAATTGTTTTCGTCTTCCGCATATTTGTAGTTTCTATCTTGTTGATTTTTACTACATTGGAGAGGAAAATTTGTTGTTATTAATAATCCCTCTCCTGTGTGATTTCCCTACTTTTGTTTTGTTTTATTTTTTTTTATATAGTCTTTTTGTTATGTATGAAGGATTGAATGTTCTTTGTTCCCACGGATCTTGTTCTATAGCAGTTAATTTTTTCTGGCTAGATTTTAAATCTGTGAGAGTTTAGTTTATTTCTTTTGTTTAGTTTAATTTTTGGGCAACTGTGATGTTGTGCTTCTTACAGAATTTTTTTTATTTTGATTAAATTAGATTATTTTAGCAATCATTTCAAAATCATTTACTTAACAATCTGCTTTTAAAGCTGCTTTTTAAGTGGCAGATTCTTTCATAAAGTAGGTTTACCGATTGGATTTGTGATGATTTCGCTGTGAAAATCAAGAAGTGTTAAAATAATTCTTTATATTTTTTTTTATGATATATTTATTAATCCGTATAAAAACAGTAAAAAAATTTAAAAGAAATTTATTTTGACGTGTAACTAATTGGTATATAAATATACAAAAATAAAACATAATTTTTCCTTATTTATTATTTATTATTTCTTTCTATTTCATTTCTTCTTTATTTCCTTTCCACTCGTTCACGTTAAAAAATATGACCTAAATTCAGAATTTATAAGATGTAATGATTTATGTATCAAAAATTAATATCATAATCAATGAAAATCAACGAAAAGTACCAATTCAAGTGATCGAACGTGATTTGAAAGATATAAATTAGAGTTAGAATTGTATTTGCATGCATGCCATTTATATTTCATGGCGCAATTTTATTCTCACTTAGTACCAATTCAATATAATAATTTGATTGATTGCTTTCCACTGTTATTTACTATTATTAATAGAGTCATCCTCTTTTTTTCCTCCGTTTTTCACCTTTTTTTTTTTTCTAAATAAACCTCTCATGAAATTTTAAATTTTAAAATATTCTTTTTCTACTCTTTTAATATTTCATTATTAGTTCTAGAAATTTCATTTAAGGTAATATTATTTGATTTCTCTTTCTTCTAATACTTTGTTATTAATTCATTTTTAAAGCCTTAACTTTATTTTCTTCTCATTTTCTCTTCAAGAATCAAGATTATGAATATACAAAATGTAGATCAAAAGAATTCTGACAAGAAGACTGTAGCATTTGGATTGACAGAATCACCTATGAAATGAAAAAAAATAATTCCAATGGAAAGTTTATTCCTTTGTTTAATTTGGCAAAAGGACATAGGAATAGCTATTCCATTATAATGATTATTCCACTAAACTATAGAAATTCTTATTCCTATGAATGACTATAGAAATTCTTATAATGATTAATTCATTTTTAAAGCCTTAACTTTATTTTCTTCTCATTTTCTCTTTTTTCTCTTCAAGAATCAAGATTATGAATATACAAAATGTAGATCAAAAGAATTCTGACAAGAAGACTGTAGCATTTGGTTTGACAGAATCACTTATGAAATGAAAAAAAACAATTCCAATGGAAAGTTTATTCCTTTGTTTAATTTGGCAAAAGGACATAGGAATAGCTATTCCATTATAATGATTATTCCACCAAACTATAGAAATTCTTATTCCTATGAATGACTACTAGAATTGTTATTCCCTTCCAAAGTTGAAATTAATAAAGTTGTTTTTCCTAAAACTATCCCTCTAAATACATACATCCTTACTACTTTTTTTTTTTTTGGAAAAGTAGGGCTTAACTAATAACCACCACTTATTATAAATTTAAAAGAAAATAAAACACACTCTACCAAGGTTTGAATCCCTGACCCCCAAACTCACACACACATCCTCAAATCTTAGACCAACTGAGCTAGCCCCAATTGTTCTTACTTAATTAGCATTCTAACATAAAATAGGTATATATATATATACATATATGAATATTTTTATATATCCATATATAATTAATAATATCAAGATTTTCCAACTTATTGAAAATAGAAAATTACATTTTAACCGCTCTTGAAAAAGAGATTATTTTTAGGACTAAATGTATAAAAAATAATAATTTATATCATTTTTCAAGAAATGAATCATTATATATATTTAACTTTTGGCGTGGATTGAAACGATATTCATTCTTATATTTGATAATTATTCATGTAATTATCATATATAAACTACGTACTTCAAGTATACTATATTATTTCTATATACATATATTGAGTATCAAAATTGGGGGTATATTTGTCAAAATAGTTATTATTCTATTCTATTTTAACTACTAGCCAAACATAATAACCGTGAATGACACATGAATTCTAATGTTAAACCAAACATAAGAACTGGATTCAATTCCTCATTCTATCCTTTTCAATTCTGATGTATTCCCATTCTTATTCTTGTTTTATTCTATTATATTAAACCAAACACCACTATATAAGATTTTTTTAAGACACGAAGGAAAATAAGATTTCGATTGTGAAGCAGAAATCAATATTAATCCTTAAAATTATAAAGTCTCAACTTGTATTGGGCCCGTTTGGAATTACGTTTGGAGGGTTAGTTTTAGGAAAATGGACCTAAGTAGGGCTATTTTAGTACAAAATAACTAATTTACGAGTCTTTTCAATAAATGATTTTTCTAAGAGTCCTTAGCCGACCGAAAGACTAGTTTGCCCTTGGAATTTGACACATTGGAATAAGCAATGTTAGATTTAATTTCTTTTCCCATAAGCCATAAACCTACTTTTTCCAAAAGAAAAAAAGAAAAGGAAAGAAAAAGAAAACCATAACCCACGTTCAAATTTAAAAATAGTAGAGAAAGGAGATAATCAAGGTGACAAGGTGTCCACTTGTATATAGGTTGTCGGTGGCAGTGGAAGAAGTGGAGAAGTTTTTATCGGCAACTCCCGAACTCATGTACTTACTCTATTGCTTTCTCCTCTACGTCGTCCTCGAGGAGTTGATATTTGGGTATTCCTTTATGGGATTTCTGAAGCATTTTATGACAGACCCAAAAGTTTCTGAGGCAGACAACAGAGTCAGATGAGATGAGGGAGATAATTACAACGATGATGGCTTAATCGAAGATAATATGGATGAAATTTTTATTGCTGTGTGATTTCATTGATTTCAACTTAATCAAAAATTTCTCTTACGTCACGATTGATTTTCCATGATACTCCTAAAAAAGCATTTTGTAGGTCCATTTCCCTCATTTTACGCATCTAAAACTGATTAAAAAATATTTGAAAAAGTGTGGTAAATTTCGAGTTTGGCCAATATACAAAATTGGTTCTACTTCTGATATACAAATTTTCTAAGCCACCCTTATGATAAGTTGTATTCTAAATTTACTCATTATTATATGTATTTATTTACTTTAATTCAAACTGTTTTAGTCTGTCGTTTAAAATCTTTCTACAAGCGCAAGAATATATGTATTTGAAAATTATAGACGCATGTAGACATATTATATATGCCGTCAATCCTCTCTTTACAAATCATTTTTAAATTAAAATCCATAAATAACTTATATCTAATCTATTAAGGTGAATTACACAAAAAAAATATTTTCAAGTTTGAGAATTCTGCAATTTAAACTCCTCTACAAAATAATATCTGAGATTAAAAATTTCTAAAAATTAATATCATGTACTGATTTTTTTGACCAATTTTAATAATAAAAAAATAATAATATTTTATATTAAAACTAGATTAATCCTTATTATTCTCATTAATTTTGAGGATATTATTATATTTTATCAGTTATAGTTATTCAAAAAATCAACAGATATTAATTTTCGAAAATTCTTAATCTCAGAGTATTATTTTACAGAATTCAAATTTCAAGATTTAATTTGCAGAATACTCAAATATTTTTTAGCGGTTTACCCTGTCTATTAAGTATATAGTATTATTTTATTTTGAGACTATGATAGGCAATTATATTATTTCTTAAAAGTTATTTTAAAATCTGATTGGTACGCGCATGTTAAAACATCTTCTTGATATATGAAAACATAGTATTGTTCATTTAAGATTCTACAACACAATAATTAAGAATTTGTGAAACACTTAAATATTGTATGTAAACAACACAATAGTTTTATAAATTTTATTTATTAAAAGTTTTTTTTCTCTTGCCGCTACATCCTATGCTCACACAGCACAACTGCAACTGCAGTAATACCAAGCTGTCCCAATGAGAAGACATCTTGTTTTCTCTTTATTTTTTTTTATAAACTCATTAAAAATAACTCATTTTAACCTCTCCAGCAAAAGGAGAGGGGGTGTGTTGTTAATGGTAAATGTGTGCATTTATTTAGTGTTGAATGCGTCTATTTATGCCATTTTATTAGTTTGTATTGGGCTTGTTATTAGAATGAATAATATTATCATCATATTTAAAAAATAAATCAATTAAAAGAACCATCTCGCACAATAGAAAGTGATGTAAAATAGTCAGAGAGACATCGCCTGTAGAACTAGCTCACGTTATTGTATCTCGTGCACAACTTTTTCTCTTTAAACATCACTCGAATACAATGACTTGATTGATTTTTACTGCAGGTTTGCATTTGTAAGCAATAATTTCGACTATTTAATTTTGATTGGATGGCCATAATTAGTCTGATAATTGCACCAAAAAATCTATTGTATTAAATGTTATATAATTATAGAAAGTAATTAATTGGCTTACATGGTAGGAAACCTCTCAATATTACCTGTTGAGTAATATTTTGGAAAATTAATCATCGTGCGCTCGGTATATATTTGTTATTTTATTTTTAATTTTGTATTCAAATTATCTAAAAATAATAAATTTATTCTTTTTTTGCTTCTTTATTTTTCATTTAATACTCAAATACCTCCTACAATGACAAAATTATTATGCTTATACCTTATCATTTTTGACTTACTATTCAAACATTTCCTAAAATAGTAAAATTATTATTCTTTTACTCCTTCAACTTTAACATCATTAGAAAATTGTTAATGGATAATAGTCAAATAATCATTTTATTTTTTAAATAGCTAATAAATATATTTTACTATTTTTTTATGTTAAATATTTCTAAATAACTAGTTTTTATGATTAAATAAATAAAACAAACGAAAAGAGGTAAAAAATACTAATTTTTTAATGGTTATATATGTCTAATATGATTTAAATAAATAAATAAATAATAAAAATATTTATTAGTTACTTAAAAAATAAAATGATTATTTAGCTATTGTCTATTAATAATTTTCTACAGTTTTATAGCTGAGAGGATAAAATAATAACAATTTTACTATTTGAGAAGACATTTGAATACTAAGTCAAAAGTGAAGGAACAAAAGAATAATAGATTTGTTATTGTAGGGAACACTTGAGTATTAAGTCAAAATGAGGATGAAAATGAAGAACAAATTTATCATCCATAAGCACTTGAATACAGAGTCAAAAGTAAAGACGTAAATTTACACTAGAAGCACTAATTTTCCTAATATTTTTTTCCCATTGATTCCATTGTATTAATTGATTCTTATATATTATTTAAAATAAATAGAAAATGAACTTTTTACCCTTTTCATTTTTTAAAATCGATTCCTTGTAAAAGTTCAAACAAAATTAACTTCTTTTTAATCACATTCCACTATGTAAAAAAATATTCGTATTAAGAATTATGGCGTATACGAGGACTTTAACTTTTGTACAGTGAAAATATTAATTTAGCAGGAAAAAAAAAAGATTTGATATTGAACTTTATTAATGATTTTCCTCATATATATTTGTACGTAAAATGAAAAACTCTCTTGATTATCCTAACTTATACTATGTAATATATTGTGTTATATTGTATTATACATAATTTATTTATGTTTTTATGAATTAAGTTACGATGTAATAGTGCATTTTTCGACCAATCATGAAACTAAAAAAAAAAAAAGTATTTAATTATAGCTTGGTATAAGATTTAAAACATATATTGTTTACCACAGATTCTCAATATTTTTCTTACCTTCAAATGATTGATAAAGTATGGGACTATATAGGCAACCGTACAATTTGTATAACATGAGAATAAATATGCAAAAAAGAAAATAAAATTATATTAGATAATTTTATATTAAAAATAATAATTGAATAAACTTTAAAATTAAAATTTTAAAAGATAAGAAACAAAATAGGAGAAAAAATTGAATTAGACATTAGTTAAGGGAATGGAAATATGTGAAATTGAATTGCTATTATAAGTCAATTTCCATTTTGACAAATTACTGCCGATTTACTGAAAAAAACAAAAATACCCCTCAAATTCTCGGTCTATATATATATATATACAGGGCCATAATATATATTTACCTTATTATTACAAAAGCTGTCCTACACAATTACGAACAACAACTCCAATCACGGTTGTCTAACCCCCATAATTTGTGTTCTAAGTGGTCGCTTTTGCGAATCAAAGTCATAATATATATATTGTTGATCATTACAACTTTTTTATTTTTATTATAGTTGTTATTATTGTGTCAAATCAACGGCTAAGGGAATGCCACGTGACGCACTCTATCCGCTAATACAGAGAGCTTACTTCCGCTTTCTAATCTTATTGATTGCTGTCGAGATGTGTAGATAGAGAAATATAGACGTAGTTGGTTGGTTCGTCACTGCAAGTGGAAAGGAAACCATACTTTTGGTACCCAAATTTGGTTGTTTCTATTTCGAAAAAGAATAATATTATTTTTATATTTTATATTTTGATATTTTATTAAAATTATATTTTTATTATTATCAATATTGATATTGAGATTTGAAATTTGTTATAAATTTATACCTAACACTAATTTAAGATAATTAATTTACCAAGTTGTCATTTAAAAAATTAAAAATTGGCGTCGGAATATAAATTTATAATAAATTTCAAACATAAGAATTAATGTTGATAATAATCAAAATATAAAATATAAACTAAACAAAGTGTCAAATACAATGTATAAAAATGATATTATCTTATTTTGATAAATGAAAAATAAAATTAAAAAAAAAAATTAGTCCTATTTAGAATCCTATTTTACAAATTTAAAAATAATTTTTATTTAAAAAATTGTTAAGATAAACTATTTTATATCAATTTATCTTACTAATTTTAAAAATTATTTCTAAATTTATAGAATATAATTTAAATCTTGTATCGAACATTTATCCTTTTTGAAAATAAAACTTTGAGATATCAAGAATCTAGTAAAGAAGACAAGAAAAATTATTCGTAAATGTGAGTAATGGTGGTCCTAATTCATAGTTGGGAACTGGGAGCATGTGACATTACGAGTACAACTTGTCAATTCCACCCCAAAATGTGTCAATTTGTAATAAATTGAATATTGAACAATGGTCATTCATAGCTGGCCCCACCTACCCATTATTGATATATAATTTCGCCTGCTTTTGGATCCATTAATCATCTGCCTTTTATTTTAAACTATTCCCGTGTCAAATTTTCTAAAATCTTGTAGATTTGTATTGAAAATTCAAAAATGTTAATTCTGAAAAAATATTTGAAATTGGTCATGGCATTAATAATACGAGTACAAATGTACTACTCCTTATAAGATGGGACTTGCAAGTTGAACCAAGGATTTTTTTTCTTTCTAGAAAAAATAAAAGATGCAACTAATTTTTATTTTTAATTTAATTTTATTATTATATGTATTTTATGCTTTAGCATTGAACCTAACGATGAATATTATTACCGCACGGTGTTCTATATTTTTTGTTATTGACTAATGATAATTATAATTTAAATAAAATTTACGTGTGATTTAATTTATTAATTATAAATTTTTATAATAAATTGATATTAGGATGTTGAGTATTATTAGTGCTCGTAATATTTAATATTATTGGAATGATATTGAATTAGCTAATATTTAGTATAATAGATCGAATAATATTGAATCAGCTAGCATATAGTATAAATTTTATTTTCCAAGTTTTGTTCGTCACTTTCCTTTGCTAATATGTCGTGGAAATTATGTTCATTATTTAATATTTGCTTTTGAAAAACAACTCGTCGATGGAGCATAGTATGTAGACGCATATAGTTGCTGCTGCGCTGCAGAAATTAAAAATATAGAGCGCTACTATTTTTTATTTTACAATTTTTTTTTCATTGCTTAATGTATGAACTTTAATAAAATATTTGGTACTCAATTACTATAATAAATTATTATTAGAATATGCATTTAAAGCAAATAGACAAAAAAACAAATATTAAAAAGAGCAATTTCTATTCAGTTATGATCACAATTTGACTTTCTACCTCTCTTTCAATTAGTCTCTTTGTCAGGTAATAAAATAAATAAATTTAATAAAATTTGGTATTTATTTAAAGAATATTATT
>JXTB01000552.1:155033-170277 GCA_002914805.1 Parasponia andersonii | reverse complement strand
ATTACGATTACAGCGAAATAAATATATCATTACAGTAGCTAATTTACTTAGATGTCGTTTAAAAAATTAAAAATAAATCGCATAAAAATTGATCCGAGAATAAATTTTTTAAATAATTTTGATAAATTAACTACTCTACATTAATTTTAGTGTATAAATTTATAATATATTTTAAATCTAAAAACTAATATTAATAATAACTAAAATATAAAATATAAATTAAATAAAATAAAATGTCATAGTACAAAAATAATATTGTCCATTTATTAAAAAGGGTTATAAAATCTACTCATCAATGGTGTGGAGCACGAAATCACGTTCTCGGTTTGGAAGTTGGGACTCAGGAGTATAGGGAGAAAAGAAAGAGAGAGAATTCAATAATTTTTTTTTTTTTAACTTTTTGGTTTGGTCTCAAAATTTAAAAGAAAAAAAAATCACAAATACATGGTTATTTAGGAGGAAAAAACATAAGCAAAATACATACAATAATAGGCTTTGTCTTAATGCATCTGGCTCCTTGAACGAGAGAAATTCGCTTTTTCTGTATGATATAATAACAAATTTTCTGCAAAAAATAATATCTCTACCTAGGACAATATATCATAGAAATTAGTAAACAAAAAATGAAAGCAAAATAGAAATGAAAACAAAATCCTACGATCTTCTTCTGGTAAAAGTTATATAGAGAAAAAAGAGACTTCCATGGACAAATGAAAAAGCTAAAGATTAACCATTATCCAGTTCTCATGGTTGGAAACAATTCCTGAAGTTGATAATTATCTAGCGGGAACCATTACATTCAAGTGATCAACAACCACTACTCGTTGCACAAAATTTTGTTATAATTATTATAATTATTTTTTTCCCCTTCCTTTAGCCAGTGTACCTAGTCAGTAGTTGAAACAATAATATTAGGAGTCTTAATTATTATACTAATATTTTTATATCAATAGATTAAATACTATTATTAATTAAGTAGTAATAAAACACACCCATAATATTACATATGTTGGGAATTTGGTAGAATCGTTGGACCGGAAGAATTATCCATGATTAGAACTTGAGTTGGTATCCAACCAAGCATAGTTACAAAAGTAAAAAATACTAGTAGTGGGCTTCTTGGTAATTTTAGCAAATCAAAGGATACTTATGAAATTTCAGTAAAATCAAAATAAATATATTCACATCGGGAAAACCGTCGTGAAGTCCACGACAGAACAGAGCAGACACCATGATTTAGCATACCGAACTGTACAACCGCCAGCATCTGGTCCCACTCAACTCAACTCATCCAACTCATTTTTATTTTTTTCTCATGTTTCGTAGACCTTTTCGTAGACCTTTACACTGAAGAAGTGCAGTGGTTTATGTGCGATAGCAATTTTTTATCTTGAATTTCGGTAATTCGAATTATATTATTATTTAAAATTTCAGTAATTCGAACGTAATTGTGAAAATTTATTATCTTTTATAAAATAGAAATTAGATAATAATAGATATTTTTTTAATTTATAATAAATAGCCTTTAGTCAAGTTATATTTTAAAAAATATATAAATCGTTACACGTGGCGTTCCTGAAACAAGTGTGTACTTTTCCCTTAACTTGTTCACCGGAAGAACCGGTTTCACTCTGTCACGAACTCTGGCAAGGCGGTGCGTACGGTGCGGATCCCAATCTAGACGATTACACACCGGTTACGTGGGCGACTATTGAGGTACTTGGGGAACGTCTCAGCAGATCAGATGACGTGGCGCCGTGCATGCGTTTAAAGCCGCATGCGCTGACCTGGCTTCAAATTGCTTCCATCTCTTACCTGTTATGTCGACATTCGCGAAAGGCATTTTAAAATAGAAAAATATAAAAAATAATTTCTGTTTTTTTTTTTAAAAAAAAGATTGTCGGCGCCGATTTGTTAAGTGACTAACTCTACTTTACTGGGCTCGGCTAGAAGATTGGCCCTGCCCCTGGCCCAACTTGGGGGGTTTGAGTGCTTGAGTGCCGTTTTGGTAGCTTCACACGTGGTCAAGGACAGAGAGTGGGTCCCACATAATGGGAATTACGTGATCAAAGTTGCTTAAGCATTCTTTTTAAAAAAACAAAATTATCATAATAATAATTTAATGAATAATTTGCTTTTATTAATCGTAGATGTTTTTATCTGAAAAGATCTGGAATGGTTTGAAATTCTCCCAAAAAAGAAAAAGCTAGACAGGAGGCGGATGGGCCCTGTTGGGAGGAACAGGTGGGCCCTCCTAATTGCAGAAATCTAAACGGGGCCCACCACTGATTTCGACGACACGCATTATTATTTCTTAATGGGTCAAAACCGGGATTTTCTCCCTTTTTATGCTATGGCTGCCCCTACAAACAGCTGTCACGTCTGAGGTCAAAAATTGAGATGTGCGTGAGTGAGAAGATGAGGATCGTGTTATTTATTTTTAAACTTTTAATAAATGATAATTATTAGTTAAATTTATTTTGAAAAAACAGCTGTCACGTCACCGTCGGTTTACAACATGAACGGAAAGTCTTATTACTAATTTACTTATGCGTACAAAAGCTACATTTGAATTAAACCTTTTTAAGTGTTATGGCATCATCCAAATGAAAAAGGAAACAGCTGGTACAGTATCGAATTAAGATTTTTTTTTTTTAAAGGAGTGAAAGAAGATATTATTGACACGCAATTTGCAAATAATTTATAGAAAAATTAAGATGGGGCAAGTGGGTGCCATTGCCCTTTCTAAATTATTTTTTAATTTATATTTTGGTATTACTTTAGATTTTATTTTGGTTTCATTGATTTTTTTTTTAATTTTATCTCTAATTTAATTTAATGTAAGATATTATTGTTGTTGCTTTTTTTATATTTTTCATTTCATAATTTCATACCATAAAAGATTTTATTTTATTTTGATCTTATTGACATTTTTATTTACAATTTTATCTCTACGTAAATTGTCATTATTCCTTCTTTTTTTTTCACATAAGACTCATTTAATTTTTAATTTTTAATTTTTATTCAATTTTCTAAACTCAAATTGAGAAGAAAAATTAGAATTAGAGAAAATTCTTCCTTGTTTTACTGGCTCTAACTCTATAGGCTAGTCAAGACAATTATGTATATAAATAACTGCAAATTATATTATATCTTTTATGCTTATCTTTTTAATTAAAAATTAGTTTGTAGTCTGTATGCTCGTGAAGATTTGGTAGATTCGAAAATTTCAATTTTAGTAATGTGACAATGAGATTATTAAATAGTACTTTTAAAGTATGAAAATTTATTAAGCATAATTTATTGACATTTGAAGATACTATTATATATTTAAATACTTTTTTTAACTATAATTGCCTTGAGAAAATTTATCTCCCCCCTGTTGAAAGAAATTTCTGGCTTCGCAACTGCGCATAGTGTAATAAAATTTTTATATAATAAGGTGAATATATGGTTTTAAATAACATTAAAAACAGTATGATGATACTTATAAAAGTTATTTCAAAAAAAAATATTTAAAGTAGATAAAGGCCTAAAATTGATACCACATCATTAAATATAAAATTGTTTGGGTTCAATTTTTTTTTTTTTTTGGTAAATTAAAGATATACATCTAAAACGATTCTTTTGAATACTTTCGCTTCTAAGAAATCTTTTGGTCCATCCTCCAAAATTTTTAAAAAAAGAATGAAATTTTTTGGTCCAATCATATAATTCCTTGGTTCATGGACGATTCACATTTACTATTTATACAAAATAAAAATGGTTTAGAAAAAAAGGAGGTTACGTAGAAGAGTGAAGACAACATTAGAATAATATCTATAGATAAAAATGTTTGATTTCCTGGAATGGTTACGTGCTGACTTAAAGAAAAGAAAAAGGATAAGATCGATTAACTTTTGTTTTTGAGAGAAGGATAAGATTTACTTTTGGCAAATGATAATTGTCATTTGAAAATTCCACATTGAAGTTTCTTAGTTACCAGCGCTCGGCAATTGGGTTTGAAAGGTTGAATTTTGTTACGCGGTTGATGTAAAACAATTGACGCATAAAGCAGTCATACTCATACACTGATTATTATTATTATTTAAAAAAAAAATCAAATCACTAAGTTTGTAATTTATGGTTGTAACGACAAGAAACAAAATTCTCTTTTAAGGAAAATAAATAACTCCATCAGATTTTTTCCCCAAATTATTGAGGATTTTTTAAGGTAAGCAATAAAATGTTACACATTATTATGAGTAAAGTATTACCAACAAGTATTTTTTCTTTTGTTTTTTTTAAAGAGTGAAAATTTGAAATTTGAACTAAAGACCCTTACATTGAAGTACATGTGGTTACTATCAGTGGTGACTAACTATCATATTATACGTGAAGCTAATATTATTAAGGGTTAGTTTGGTATTGTTGGCCTTGGTTGTACCGCATTTGTGTTGTGAAGTAGTTGTGAAAAATAAAATATAGTTGCTATAGTATATTTATTTATAAAATTTGTATACTGTTTGTTTACGGATGGTATTTAAATATTTAGTAAACTATTGAATTTATGTAAAATGAAATTTTAAAAAAAAAATTCTAATATGATAGTGTAATAAGCTTTACATAGAGGTAGCGAGAGGAGCTTTAATTATTTATCGATCTAACGCATTTTTAGAGAGAGAAGGTAGAGAAAGGAGCTCTCACCTGCTCCTCTCTCATCCTTCTGCATAGAGCAACATTTTCCTCAACCCCCTCCCAATATAGATTTTTTTTCTCATTTTCTTTTTTGTTTTTGGTTTTATTTCCCAACGATCCTTTTAATTTGTGAACGCAACTGCAGCTGTCCAACTATATCCTGATCTATAGTACTCTTAGTACACCTAGATCTAAGTGTATGGTGTTTTTGGTTATATTCTAGTTTTGTTCTGTTATTAGTGTGACTGTCTTTTAAATCTTTATATTTTTTGATTCAAATTTAGAGAGGTTATTTTTTATTATCTTGTGTGTGTGTATTCTATTAGTATTCTTCTAGATATGAAACTTTTGAGAGTCAAATTTGGAAGATTTTATATAGTATTTGTTTATGGGTATTGTGAATAGAGTGACATTTATTGATGGACGCTTTGAATATGTTCTTTGAATGAGCTCTAAGGATCTGCTTGGAGTTTTTTTATCTATAAGTGAGAGGTGGTGTATTGCAATCATATTTTTATAGTCCACATTCTTGCTTAGGTTAGGGTAAAATTAGTTTTGTTTGAGGGATGTTTATATTTTCTTTTATAAGCTTGTACTATTCTTATAGCCAATTTGGTGTATTACTTCTCAAATTCTACTTAAAATAATAATAATATAGCTACTTTTAAAATCTACTTACTTAAGTAAGAACTTACCAAACACCTTCACATGCGCCTTTTTTCTTTCTCGTTTTCTTTCTTTTTTTTTTGAAAGGACATCCTCCATTTTTCTCTAATTATTTTTAATAGCTAAAAGCAACATAATAAACCCCAAACACTGCCTAAGTAAATAAAATAATTTTTTTTTTATTCAATTTCATTATCTTAGTGTAAAATCCTAAATTTTTGTAAGGGTAATTAAGTAATTTTGGAATCAAGGATAATTTGATAATTTTGTATTTTCGGATTAATTAAGAATCTGAAATAAACTTGGTATTGAATCTAGACAAAATAAAATTTAGGTGCATTTGGGGCAAAAGTGAAAAAAAATTTCAAACTGGGGACAAAAGTGTAATTATGGGGGGACTAAAGTGAAAGAATCTTTTTAAAATTGTGGCAAAAGTAGAATTTCAGAAACTTATTTTTCAGTCGAATCAGATTGTGCCACGTGTCCCACTGCTACAGTTTTTGAAAGTTGCATAAAACCCCCCATTTCTTCTTCTTCTCCACGGAAGCCCCCAAACACCCACCTACGGTTACTGTTCACCCGAGTCTCCACCGGCTGCCGCCGTGCTAGACGCGCCCACCCGCCGCGACCAGAAGATGCCGCGAACCAGCTCCGGGTACTTTTGCCGTGAACCGCCGCCTCTCTCCGGAGAAATTGCAACCCGAAATTTGCACCACCGGATCGGAAAATCGGCCACCGTTCCGCCGTCCGACATCCGATCACCACACAACCACCACCGTTGGATTCTTCTCGACTCCAGCTTTGATTTCCGACCACTCTCGGCCTCCAACTCGACTCCGGTGAGAAGTTGACTACTGTAGTAATATTTTAATATTTAATTTTTGTAGTATTTTCGTAATTATTTCAGAATTGAGTTATTTTTCCCGAGAAAATTTTACTACGTGAAAGATGAGTTTAAAACATGAAATCTCATGATTTTTAAGTGTTAAAACGATAACTGGAAGATCGTTACTTATCGGGATGAAAAGGTGGTATTTTTCTAATTTTCGGATTTTGAGCCCATTTAGTGTTCGGGACCTCGAAACTGAGTTCTGATTTCGAATTTGGACTCAGTGAGATCAGGACATGAAGTTTGATATACAAGACCACTATTTTCCGAAGTGACACGAAAATCGAGAAAATAGCTCGTGATTTGTACCGTTTTACGTGCCACGGGCCGGTCCCATACCGGGACCCGTTCTCGACGAACTTTATATCTAAAACAACATTTTTGGGTGTTCTGAATTCAGTGAAGACCTCTGTTTCTCAATCCGAGACTCTGTTTGAAAAGTCAACTTTTCAAGTGAATGTGACGAGATTCGAAAACGACTGTCCGAACAACTCGGTGATCAATTGAAGATATTTCTAGCGTCGTTAGCTCAGCATAATCACTATTTCGGGGTAGGGGATTCAATTTCCTTGCTTTCTATTATTTTCATTAAAATTAGAATTTATTCTGAAAAATGAAATTTCGTGATTTTATTAAATTGAATTATTTGAATAGTTATTTTAATGAACTATAAATTTGTGAAACATTGTAGACTACTCTAGATATTTTTAAATATGATTTTATACAAGTTTTTATACTTGGATTTTGATAAAATCATAGAAACTATACTTTTGGATTTTAAAGTACAAAATAGATTTTAATTAAAAATTAGAGTATGTCTAGAATGTTAAACTACTGCATGGTTATTTGAGACTATATATATATATATATATATATATTGCACATTTCATATGATCATGCATGATAGTCGTCTTAGACATCACGGTATTGTAGTAGGCGGACTAGTACACCCGCCTTCGGTGAGAGCCCATAAACTCGTGCGGGGTTTGATTTCTGACTATCTCCATTCGGTAGTCGTAGGCATTCGGTGCCCCTCCGGTTCGGTAGGATTTGACACATGGGTGTCCCTCCAGTTTTCAGAGATAGATGTCAGGCAGAGAGCACTCAATACATGTAGTATAAGTTGCTCTAGTTGTGATGAGGGGATGAGAACTCATGTGATGTGTTGATTTATGTCATGTGCACCATGCTTGTTTTATTATGGTTTTCTATCTGTTTTAACCTGAAAATATATCTGGTTTTGGTTTGAGCATAATTTTCTGTAAAAATTTCCTATATATGTTTCGAATGTTCCATAGTTATTAAAATACTTTCTAGAACTACTAACCATACAGTTGTATTGAGAATTACTAAAAAGGTTTTTCCCAAAAAGGTAATTGAGTTTTCTACTGAGCATTCACGTGCTCACCCCCTACTTCCTTCCCCTTTCAGGTGTCAAATTATTCTGTGATAGATATTCGTGTGGCTTGGCAAGCGTGTTTGGCATATGCTTGCAGTTTCAGTCCTCTTTATTGGTTGGTTCATACTCTATATTATTTTCCCCTTTTCTAAGTCAAATTTATTTAGCCATTAATAGTATCTTTACTGAGTGGATGTATGAGGATGATTTCGATATTTAATTGAATACTTAGACATCGAAATGATTTTATGAAAATTATTTTAACTATGGGCCTATGGTTTTAAATTGAACACTTTCATTAAACTTAATGATTTAAATAAAAAGTTTCTAAAATTTATTATTTATCATGTCTCTAAATTTAAAATTAAAAATACCTTGGAAATTTAAAACTAGTAGATAATTTCTCGAGTTGGTCTAATATTAAATTTTACTTACTCTTGAGGACTAAAACTTAAATTTTAAGTACTCGACTTTTTTCTGAAAATTTTGAGAATTTCTGTTTATCACTGTTTTTACTTAAATTTACTAAAAGTCATGGCCTTAGATTTTCGGTCGTGACACTTAGTGTTAATCCAACATGTAAAACCAATTTATATATGCAATGCAATTAAACCTAAGATTAGAAAATATCTTATATGTTATTTTAACTTTGCAATTTTTTACTTTTATTTTTAATATAATGTAACATCAAATGGAACAAAGAAAATTTAAATTCCTATCTCTAATAGAGTAATCACTTTTTTTTTTCACAAAATGATTTTTTTTTTCACAAAATGATGTGTCAAATTATGGTATAATTTGACGTATTTAAGGTCATTCCTCATATGTGTTCTTTGAAAAAACAAACCATAAAAGTATTCTTATATCCCACATTTTCCTCTCTAGGAACGTAAGTCCGTGGAAACCCTAGTATTCATAGTATTGTGAAATTCAGTCATCTTTTTTTGAGACAGATTAGTTGTCTTTGCACGTTTTTTTTTTCTATTGATTTCAAGGCTTTGATTATGGATTTAGATGAAATCTTACAATATCTTTGTGAGAGTCTGAACGTTGATGAAGAGGACGGGCCGACAATCAGATTAGAGAAATCACTTTATGAGGATGGTAAGGCTTGATTAGATCTCTGCTTGGTTGGAAAAAGTTCTGGGAAATAAGGCAGCGAATTGAGATGGGTTGTTCGGTGCAACGAGGTTGATCTGGAGTATTATTTCAGTTTAGTTGTTCTGAAGACAGACAAAGGATTTTGGCTGGTGGTCCGTGGCAGTTGGAGAAGCAATTACTTTCTTTAGTGAAAGTATCTAGTATGAATTTTCATCTAGTCGCCTTTTGGGTATAATTCTTAACGTTCCGGTAGCTTATCGGACTATGGAGTGCGCTAAATTCCTTCGGAAATTAATTGGTGTCCTTGAAGAGGTCGAGGTCAGAGATGCTGGTATAAGGGTGAGGGTGCAGATCGATGTCAACGTTCCGCTTTGTAGGGGACTTAGGGTTTCTTTGGAAGAGGTAATGAAAGAAGTATCCCTGATTCTCTAATTAGAAAGGCTTCCCGATTTCTGTTTCAAATGCGGTATTATGGGACTTAGATTACAGGAATGCACAGTGCGATCTGATGATGAATGAGAGTGACATACAGTAGCTCGTCCGATTTACGATATGGGGATTGGCTTCGAGCGGCTCCGCCAAAGGCCAAACCTTCGACATCAAAGACAGAACGTAGAAAGGCTTTTGATGAGTTGTATTCAATGAATGAATTCACGCTAGCTTTAGATTTTGAACAGGAAGATAATTTTGATTGTGAAGAGCCGACTTTAGATTCTGAGACTCGTCCTCATTTTGAGGAATTAAGGGAGTATGAAGAAGAGATGAGGTTGCGAGAACGTGGAATTGTGACTACTGTTGATGTGAAAATGGATAAGGCAACTAGAATTCTAGAATCTAAAGAGAAAGGGCCGACATATCAACAGATTGTAGATGCAATTGGAATAGATGAAACTAGAGCTATTGTTGATAATTTTTCACGAGCTATAACTTCCCATGTTGGTGAAGATGATTGTAGTATTTCTCATTCCATTAGCAAGCAGTGGCATGGTCTCGAATTAATGTCTCGAAAAATACTTTGATGATCGTAGTATTTCTGCAGACTAGTAACGTTCATACGCATGAACATTTTGGAGATGGCGTTATGGATACACGTCAAGTTAAATCTAACTATTCGGGTCAGAAGGGTAGTTTTATAGAGGCTACTTTAGTAGAGCATTCACAAGAATGGATTACGGTAAGAGGTAACGAGAGACTCAAAGGCAAACAAGTAAGGGACAGTCCAACAATAGTTAGTACTAAACCATGTGAATCTGTGCTTCGAGTTTCGAATGAGCCTCTAAAGTTGGCCAGTCAGAATATTGGTCAAATTTTTAAGAATGAATTTGCGCTTACTGCTAAGGCTTACCCGGAGGAGAAGACACTTAAGTGAGTTTCTCGGAATAAGAAGAAAGTTATCCCAGCTAAGAAGTGTCCGTTGAAGCTGTGGCCTTCACTAAATCCTAAATTTGGTTACTTTATGAATATGTCCAAATCTTCAATGAAGACGAAGAAGAGTACCCATAGTCTTGTCTTCGATCGGTAAAACGGTCTGCCGAAAGTAAAACTAGTGAGAGTGGAATGAAGCGTAAATTGGTGGATGCGGATGGTGGTGTAGAACCGGATTCGAAGAAAGGGAAACCTAGTAATGTTGCTGGTTTTGATGTGGATATGTCTGATTTATCGGCGAAAACTGCTAGGGCAGAATCGCAGGGAGCCATGAGTTGCCTCTATTGGAACATACAGGGGTTAGAGAACCTAACACGGTATCAGCTCCATGTGATCTTATTAGTAGAGTTTTCCCAAGTCTAACCTTTCTTTCTGAGACGAGACTAGCTGGTTTTTGGGCGGAGAATATTAAACGAAAGATTGATTTCAATAATGGATTTATGGTTAATTCTAAAGGGAGCAATGGTGGTCTTTTATTTCTATGGACTGATGAGTGGGATGTGCACATCCGTTCTCTCTCAAAATGACGCATAGACTCGGAGATTATGGGATCAGATGGAGTCGTGTGGAGGTTTACAAGATTTTACCGTCATCCTAAGGCATATAAGTGATACTTCTCATGGACTCTTCTTCGAAGACTTAAAGGGTTGAGTGGTCTTCCTTGGCTTTGTAGGGTGATTTCAATGAGATTGCTTCATTGTTTGCGAAGATTTGTGGAGTTGGCAGATATATTTCAAATATTCTTAATTTTTGGGTGGCTCTAGTAGATTGTGAGGTAGTTGATTTGGGATTTTCGGGTTAGCTAATTACTGGGAACAATAAAAGGGGTGGCGTAACTAATATCCAAGAACATCTTGATCATTTCTTGTGTGACGAGGCATGGCGTGGTACTTTTCCTTTAGCTATAGTTGAACATCTTATGTAAAAGCCCGTAGTTTTTAAAAAGATATTTTGGTCTCTTGACGGTTAAAAAAAATAAAATAAAATTTTATAAACTAAAAATTCGAATTTTAGATTTTATTGAAATGAAAAACTGAAAATTAGGGTTATTTCAAAATTTTTAAGGACTAAACTGAAATAAATTTTTAAAGATGTGATAAAAACATATTATTAAAAATTGAATATTGCCCATTTAGAGACCCCCACGTATCACACTCTCTCTTTCTCTCTCCTCTCTCGATTTTCTCTCAAAATTCTGGCCAAACGCTAAAATAATGGCGACTCTCTAATGAAGCTCTTCCCGGTCAAATGGAGCTACGCCACCGGCCGACATCAAAGGCCCAAGTCTAGACGAGCCGTCCGCCATCGATTCCAGCTCCATCAGAGCACGAAGCTGCTGTCAAACACCGAAAAATACCACGGCTTCCGAAGCTTGTCGGCATCGATTCGGACATCCATTTGCCATGAAAATAGTCGGGTTTGATTTGTCTTATCACGATCTTCAACATAACATATATATCTTGACTCAATATTACCCGGATTGAATTTTGCCATTTTTGTCAATTTTGAGCTATTTTAGTTTTACATTTAAATTTTTCAATCCGACTGTTAGATCGTAAAATAGATCTCAGATTTGTGATGTACTCGTGAAAATAAAAATTTTGATATATATATATATATATTGCCTATATTTGGTGACAAACAAGAAAATCTAAATCTAACAGCTTAGATCGTCTCGTTTTGGGTGCTGTGGGTACGGGTTCGGTCCGACCCCGAATTAGTCAAATTATATGTCTAACCTAATGTTTTTAAATACTCTGAATTTAGTGGTAAAGTCTGTTTCATGATCTGAAGCTTCGGTTGAAAATCGAGTTTTCAAACCTATTGATCAAAAGTTCGAAAACGATGCCTGACCTTCCAAACGACGACGCCAAATCCTTTCCATAGTCTCATATCATATTTAGATATTCATTTGAGATAGGGGTTCAATTACCTGATTTTATACATGATTTAATTTAAAATATACTTTATGACTATTTTGTGAAAAATAGTGAATTTAACAATATTTTAATGAACTGTTGGAAAATCTTGGATTATTCTTGAATTGGACAGTGTGACTTCTATACATATTTACAAAATTGTGACTTTGGGGTGATTTAGCAGATTTCCTACCTAAGGTACAGTAAATTCCAGAATAATATTAAGCAGAGTTTTAAAGTATAGTTTGGATGCATGGTTATTACATACTATAGGATTATACATGAGGTATGTAAAAACTTAGTTTTTTAGGGGTAAAATGGTCCTTTGACCATATTTTAAAATAAAAATTTATAAACCTCTCTCTCTCTCTCTTCTGTCTCGTCCCCCCCTCTCAGAATCTTTCTCGCCCTCCCTGCTCTCTCTTTCGGCCGAAGACAGGAAGCTGCACCACCGTTTAGGCTCTGTCCGGCCGAGCAGATCACCGGTGAGCCTCCTCCGCACCACCACGAGCCGGTCGCCGGCCACCAAAGGCCGCCGGAACAGCCGCTATCGCCGGAAATCTCCAAGGAGGCCGTTTCAGACTTTTCGTCACCGGCGAAGATTTTGGCCACTATTCGACCCCCAACCGGTTCCGTTGGATTCGTCTCGTCATAAGGATCATCAAGGTATATATATATCTCAACCTCATTTTGTCCGGATTGAAAGTTGCTATTTTTGGGCATTTCGAGTTTATGGTTGTAGTTTTTGATCTGACCGTTGGATTGTGTTTTTGACTGCATTTTTGGAATGTACTCGGAAAATGGAGAAGTTTGATAAATATCTTATGTTGTTTGGTGATCGGCACGAAAATCGAGATCGGACGGTCAAGATTTTGTCTCGTTTTGCATGCCACCGGTCCGGTGTGGATCCAGACCAGAATTGGACAAATTATATGTCTTACCTAGATATTTTGAATGCTAAGAATTCAGTGAAGAGGTCCGTTTGTAAAATTGAAGCTCCGGTGAGAAGTTGACTTTTCGCCAGAGGATGATCGAGAGCTTGGAATTGGTTCCCAACCCTCCGGGCGATCGTCAACGATACCTTGAGGACTCAATAGCGTGGTATCGCTATTTCGGTATGGTAGGGGTTTAGTTACCTTCGTTTTATACCGTTTTTGAGTTAAAAATTTATTTTCTGCAGCATATAAGAACAAGTGTGTTTTTAATAATTTGAATTATATGTGATAAAATCTGGTTGTACGATATATACTGTACTGCTCTGGGAATTTGCTCCTTTGTCAGAAACACATCTTTTGCCACCAAGTATTAAATCAAAATTCTTCTTTTTATTGGTGAACTTGTGGATAATATTGGTTTAATCTAAAACTTTTTCTTTTAGAGAAGTATTTTCATTTTTCAAAGCTACATATATATTATAAGTCAAAATAACTTCTTTTTCTTTTGAAAATATCTCAAGTTCTTTTAATAAAAGAGATATTTTCTTCTTGATAGTATTATTTTTCGAAACAAGTGATTTGTAATTATCATGTAATTCATTAAAATCATCAAGTAACTTATTATATGATAACTCTTCTACATCACTTTCATTGTCAAAGTCACTACTATCATCACTATCATCAAGAAAATCATCATGTAAGTTATTATTGAGTTCAAGAGAGTTTACCTCACTATTGATAGCCCTGAAGTACATGTTGTCTTCTTGAACTCCTTCATTGCTTTCTTTTATCAAAATCTCGTATGTCATGAGTGAACTCATGAGTTCTTCTAGAGGAAGTTCAGTGAGATCCTTTGCTGCTTGAATTACCACCACTTTGCTTCTATATTCTATAGAAAGATTCCTAAGTACTTTGTTCACTAAATTTATATTTGAAAACAATTTTCCAAGAGCATTGAGAGAGCTAATAATAATGAATCTAGAAAATATTTGTGCAATAGTCTCGTCTTTATACATCTTGAATAATTCGTACTAGCAAGTAAGAATATTGATTTTTGTCTCTTTCATAGAATTTGTACCTTAATATGACACTTCAAGCATATTCCATATTTTATGAGCATTTGTGACTTTTTCAATATTATTGAATATATCTCTATCGATACCATAAGTCAAATTTATTTAGCCAATAATAACATATTTACTGAGCAGATGTATGGGGATAACTTTTTTTATTATTAAATCGAGTACTTAGAAAATAAAAATGATTTTAGGTAAATTATTTGAATATTGGGCCTAGGGTTTTAAATTAAACTATTTCATTAAATTTCATGAAATAATAAAAGTTTTTAAACTAGTAAATTAAAATTTTTACTAAATATAAAATGAAGAATTTCTTAGAAATTTAAAATTGATAGATAATAACATGATTATCAAATTTATCTAATCTTGAAATTTACTTACTTTTGAGGATTAAAACTTAAATTTCAAGTACTTAAAGTTTTCTGAAATTTTAGAAACTATTATTTATCACTATTTTCACCTAAAATTACTAAAAATCACAATCTTCAATTTTCGGTAGTGACATTTTAATTTTCAGAGTCAACTAATTACATTAAAAATCTCTGGAAAAGTGAAGGATGTCTCGGGTAGAGGTATACATCCTTTTCATTTTGAACCTTTCTGGTCCAAAGAGGATGATTGTGTTGAGGTGGTTAAAATCATTAGGGTATGTATGATTTAGAATCAGCTGGTGATTCTTTTTTGCTATGTTTCAAATCAATTGATTGGGTGTGGTGGGGCCTTCAAATGGTGGAGTAAGGATAAATTTAGTCGATGGTATAAGATCCTCCGAGGAAAATAGGACTATCTTAATTCTTTTTATGATTGCTCTGATCGTGCAGACCGGATTGTGGAAATTAAGAAAGTTTAAAGAGAGGTGGAGATCCTTTAATATAGAGAAGAGATGTATTGGAGACAATGCTCTAGAGTGGAATGGCTTTCCTATAAGGATCACTGTAAAAACCCGGAATTTTCGAGGGTAATTTGGACAATTTACCAATTTTCCGGATAAAATATTGTGGGGACTAATTTGCAAAAGTTTTGCTCAGATGGACTAAATTGCAAATTTTGGGGGACCGGATTGATAGAGATTTGAAATTTTGGGGACTTATGTGCAATTTTTAAAAAATTGCACAGCCCAATAAAGGGGGGCCACGTGCACACTTTTATTTCAC
>JXTB01000552.1:130076-153954 GCA_002914805.1 Parasponia andersonii | reverse complement strand
TTTGGTTTCTTTTTAATTAATATCATGTTTTTAAGTAATTGTTCAATTTATGTTTGGTGGTGTATACGAACTGTGGGAGTGGTTCACGGGATGGAATTCCGAACATTTTATTTAAATAGACTATTTTTATAAAAACTAGAACTTTTGACACTTTTCAAATAAATTAAGGAATTTCCCACCTTGTGAAATTCCCCTTCTGCCACTAGCCCGGGTTTTGGGTCGTGACAATCACAATACTAAATATTTTCACTCCAAATCTTCCAATAGTCAAAGAAAAAAAAGAGATTTTGGGACTACAAGACAATAGTGGGATTTGGAGGGAGAGCGAAGAAGAGATTTTGGATATTTTAGAATATTATTTTGGCTATTATTTTCAGTAGTAATATTCCATCTAAAGAAGAGATTGGTTGGGAGTTCGTCATATTCGGTCCTTTCTGTCTGAGGATACCCTTTCTATCTTGAATCGACATTTTTGTGGTTAGGAGATTTGGTGAGCCCTTCATGCTTTGGGTCGGACTAAGGCTCCTGGACCGGATGGTTTCCATGATACTTTTTTTTGCCAAATGCATTGGGATATTGTTGGGGCATCGGTAAAAGGAGCAGTTTTGGATATGCTTGTGTTATCTGATCTCATTACAGCAAATCAAAATACCTTTGAACCGGATAGATTGATCACAGATAATGTTATTGTTGCATTCGAGTTATTCTACTCTATATACAAAAAGAATAATGGTTATATTAGATTTATGGCTCTAAAAGTTGATATGAGCAAGGCCCACGATAGAGTGGAGTGGATTTTTGTGGTCAAGGTTATGGAACGAATGTGGTTCCTTGTCACTGGGTTTCTCTTATTTATGACTTTTTCTCTATGTCTCGATTCTCCTTTTGAGTTAATGGTATCCCTCATGGAAATTTTATACCTTCTCGTAGTCTTCGGCAAAGGTGCTCGCTATCACCATATCTTCTTCTGTTATGTGCGAAGGCCTTCTTTTCACTCATTAGATCGGCGGAGCAGAATAATCATGTTTTGTGCATGCAATGCTCTAGGAGTCCTCGAGTTAGTCACTTATTCTTTGTTGATGACTTAATTATTTTTTCTAGAGCTTTAGCTAATGATTGTAATACCATTAAGGAGTTGCTTTGCACTTATGAACAAGTTTTGGAACAGAAAATAAATATGGACAAGTCTGCCATTACTTTTAGTCCGAATATGCAAGAAGCATTGCGAGGAGAAATCTTCAATGTCCTTGGTCTTAGAGATGCAAAGTCACATGATAATTATTTGGGTTTACAAATCGTGGTAGGTAGAGGCAAATCAAACCTTTTCTTTTATTGAGGAGAAGAAGGTGTGGGAAAGGGTTCAAGGATAGAAACACAGTCTCTTTTCGGTAGGTGGTAGGGAGGTATGGGTAAAATCAGTGCTGCAAGCAATTTCTACCTACGTAATGAGTATTTTCAAGATCCCGTTGTCTCTCTGCTCAATAATTCTCCGGTTTCTCAGCCAAATACGGAAGTGACGAAGGCTAAAGATCTTATTTTTCTTTCTGGAATTTGGAATTATCATAAAATTGATTAGGTATTTTTGCCCTTACAAAGGGAGGTTATTAAATCCATTCCGCTAAGTATGGTTAGCGGGGACAATTATTTAATTTGGCACTTTGAGTTGAAGGGAGAATATACTGTTCGAAGTGGCTATAGGCTTCTCCTACGGAACATTCTATGCATTATGATACTACCTCAGGTATTCTTTCTCATTGGTGGAAGAACTTGTGGAAATTAAACATCCCATAAAAAAAAACCTGATTTTCATCTAGTGAGTATTCCATGAAGCTATCCCTTGGTGCATTAATCTCATTCACCGAAAGACTCCAATTGATGCAGTTTGTTGTTTTTGCAATAGAACAAAATCCACCCTTATGCTCTTTTCTTTTATTCCCGAGCTAAAGAGGTATGGAAAGTTGCTGGTTTTTGGGCTATTATTAAACCTGTCTTATTAGAAGAGTCTATTGGTTGTTTGCTCGAAGTTTTCTGTGTTGTTCGACAAGATTTGTTTGAAAATTTTGCATTATCCTGTGGTGTATATGGTTTGATCGTAATAAAAGAGTGCATAGTAGTGTCTCCCGAACTACGTTGCACAATATTGTTGGTTATGCCGAAACCTTCCTCCATGAGTTCCAATCAACTGGTATTATATGTTGGCGAATCATCGTAAGCTGGAAGTAGAACTCCACCCTCATTGGGTAACACCTACTATTGGTGGTCTTAAACTTAATACCGATACGATGGTTCAATGCGGAGAAAATATTATATTGGTATTGGTGATGTTTTTCGGAACCATGATGGTATTGCGGTGGGAGCTTTCTCCAAACGACTAGTTGTGAATTTTTCTGTTGAAGTAGCCAAACTCTTTGCTATTAGGGAAGGTGTCAAGGTTTCAATTCAACAGGATTTGTCTGTATCAGTTGGAATGTGATTCTCTCAAGGTAGTCCAAGGATTATATTCTATCTCGCATTTCTCTGCCAATGCTTTAGTTTACTACGATGTTAAGTCACTTTTATCTACGGTTAATTGTGGCTTTTGTCATTTACTTCATTGACTGGAGAACAAAGTGACCTACTAATTGGCTAGTACGACACTTTCTCTATTCAGTGACACAGTCTGGGATATTTTTCTGCCTATTTCTATTGCTTCGTTTATACTAAACCACTATTTCTAAATAAAAGACAGTTTTTTTACTTCAAAAAAAAAAAAAAAGGTCATTCCTTTTATATACTCTGCTTATTAGTCACAAAATGATAATAAATTTATCTTTGCTTTTAAAACAAAATAACAAACTTACAATTATTAAATAGTAATTTTACTAAATTCTCTCCTCTCTCATTTCTACGTACCAAATAACATAAAATAAAAAATATTTTCTTTCTTATTACTTCTATTTTTTTTTCTCATGTATATTTTTTTTCTTCCTACCAAACATAATATAGAGTTGATAAGGTAGTATTATTGTTTCCATGTTATTTTTCAATCAAAATATAGAATAAGATACCTAATACCATAAAAGAAAATTATTTTCTATCTTATTACTCCTATTTTTTCTCTCATATTTTTCTTTTTCTTTTCATTTTCTCTTCCTTCATTTTTTCTTACCAAACATAACCGTGAAGTTAATAAGGCAATATTATTCTTTTCATATTATTTATTTTTTAATCAAAATAAGATAATATTATTCTTTCCATGTTATTTTTTTATAATTTTATTACATTCTTGTTTTTTTTTCTTCCTTGCTACGTACCAAATAGCATAAGGTAAGAGTGTTTTCTTTTTCCTTACTCTTGTTATAAATAGCATAAGGTAAGAGTGTTTTCTTTTTCCTTACTCTTGTTTTATTTCTCTCCTACTTTTTTTCTTCTTTTTATTTTTTTTTCCTTGTACCAAATATAGTCGTAGTCGTGGAGTTAATAAGGTAGTATTATTCATTCCGTTATTTTTTAATGAAATAAAGAAAATGCGAAGTAATTACTCGATTTGGTCGAAGGTTTAGCATAATACGGCGAATTAAGGTAAGAAAACGTCAAGACAGAAAAGATGGCAGAAAAGCCAAGTAAACCAAACCACATTATTTCGTTCAAGTCGGTGGGTCCGCAACGGGTTTCAAAGTCGGAATTTAAATATAGTTAATTGACAGAAAAGATACCTAAAATTAAAGTAAAACAAAAATCACACAGACAGGAAAAAATGGCCAAACATACAATTGCTTTTAAAAAAAAAAAAAATTCAAATCTTTATTTAGAGAAAAAAAAAAAACAAAAAAACAAAAACTTCGAGTCATCCCTGACCGCGAAGGCTTTTTATTTTTTATTTTTTTAATAACCTCCGCAATACACGCGCCTGTCACTTTCTCCCATTATTTTCAAAAAAGTAAATTGGAAAAGAAATTCAAAAATAAAAATCTCATCCTTCTTTCAATTCTACAGTTCTGGCTTTTGTGTCCATTATATAACCCCAATCTACTTCTCACTCCTACCAAAAGCCAAACGTCTCACCTTTTCTTTCTCTAAACTTGGTCTTTATTTTCTCGAGAAAATTCGGTAGAAAACTCCTCAATCTCTCTCATCCACCTAATCATTTTTTTTTTTAAAAATTTTTTTATTGTTTTTTTAATTTCTCATCACACACCCACCACCGTCCGAACTTTCTCCAATCTTTTTTTCTCCTCTGTCCCCGTCTTTTTCTCGTCACCCAAACACATCTTAAATTTTCTATTGCCTTAGCAAATCTAATCTTACCTCTTTGTCCACTATATATAATCTTCTCCCCCAAACCCCCTTAGACCCACTACCTCACTCTTTACTTTTTTCCATCTCCACTTTCATCCTCTCTCTAGGGCACAATTTCAGATTCTGGGTTTTGTTTGTCTCTTTAGTTTCCCCCTTTATCAATGGATGGTAACTGCGACAGCAACAAGAAACGAGTCCGAGCCGACTCGGATGACTCGGACGCCAACTCGGACGAGTTGAAGCGAGTCCGAGCCAACACGGACGGGTTTCGACCCGTCCGAATTGACTCGGACGCGAACTCGGCCGAGTCGGACCTCGACTCGCCTGGGGCGCGGCTTTTTCAAGATGATCTCCTGAACATTTTTGAAGAGACCGAGTTGGCCCCCGAGCGTGACCCGGCGATTCAAGGGCTCGACTCGGTCATCCGAAGCTTCGAGGAGGAGATCCAAGTGCGGGATCCGGCGGCGCCGGAGGCAATGCACGTGACGACGGATTCCGGCGAGTCGCAGCAGGAACTCGGTTACCTTCTAGAGGCTTCCGATGACGAGCTGGGCCTCCCGCCGACGGGTGGCTCTGTCGAGGAGGAGGGGAAGATCGAGGCCGTTGATTTCGAGAGGAGCTCGTTCGACGCCGTTGGATTCGATGGGATGCTTTTGTTTGGTGATGAGATTCCGAGTTATGACTCGTTCGGATTCGGAATCGGTACTGAGTCGAACGGTGTCGGAGGCGAGTCCGAGTACGTGGCATTGGGCGGGCTTTTCGATGGTTGGGATGGCAGTTATGAATCTGGTGCCGTTTCGGAGGTCTTGTGGCGGACCGAAACGTTGCCCGCTATGTAGAAACGTTTCTGGTGTGCCTGGGTTTTGTTAGGTTTTCCGGGACGTTTCTTGACATATAAAATACCTTTGTTCTTTTAGATTTAGCTTGTAAATCCCAAAGACAGGCAGACAACAATGAAAATTTAGAAAAAAAAAAAAAAAGTGAATGCAATGATATTGGATTTCTCTCTCCCCTCTTTTAAATTCGTGCAAGTAAAATTTTATGTAATTAGTTTCCAAAAACTTACCTGGTTTGACTTGAGTAATTTCATGATTGAACTCATACTACTTGTAAAAAGAAATATCTGACGTAATATATAGTGCTTGTAGCATAAAGCAATTTTATTTGGCCTTTATTTTAGTTGAATGATTCTGAATTAAATAAATGTCCAAAGATTTTAATTAATTAATTTGTCACAGTAATGTTTTTCTTCGTAAATACCGGAAGAAGAAAATGAGTGTAATGTACAGTTTTTTTTTTTGTTTTGATAAACGGGTGTCATGTACAGTAAAATAATCCTTAGTCTCCATTCTCAAAAAATCTCTTACTCAGCGATACAGAGATTTCTTTTCTTTCAATTTTCTGGTAAGTGTAAATTGACGTCTAAATTTATATCTAGTAAGTCTAGATTTATATTTGATTTCAATTTTCTAGTAAGTCTAAATTGACGTCTAAATTTATATCTAGCAAGTCTAGATTAATATTTGATTGAAGTATGATTTTTTATTTGTATCTTTTAGATTATGTAAGATTTTATTTGGTACAGGAATCGTAATCCTGCCAAGAATAGACCATAATTGTTTATTTGTGTATTATAATAACCCATAATCTGGTGTATTTATAATTTTTTTTATTTTATCATTTACTTGACGAGCCCATTTTTATTTTTTTCAAAAAAAAAAATTCATAGGGTTTTAGAGTGTCTTATTAATGTTCAATTTTTTAACAAAAGGTACATTTTTTAACGTTTATATATTTATAGTCACTAAGGAATTGTCTTCAGTGACGCAAACCCTTGCTTCCTTATCTATGTTTTTCAGATTGCACCACTATAAAATTTGCGCATAATTTTCGATCTTGTTTTATGAACTTGGAGATAGGTTCTGTTTATTTATTTGTATATTTATTTTATTTAAGTAGTTAATTTTTTTGAGTCGTTTTATTAAACACAAATGGCTATTATGTTTTAGTCAACATTGAATAATGAAAAATCAAACTTTTTCAACAAATTTAAACTAATCTCTGCTTCAAAAAAAAAAAAAATCTAAATTGCAAATGGTTTTAATAGAGATTTTTTTTTTTTTAAGGTGCTAGGGATCACATCTCTTATCTCACCCTTTTGAATACATATGACATGCTGGCAAATCATTTATCAACATTTAAAAATTTTGGTGCTGTGTGGTAACATTTTTATTTTTTATTTTTTTAAACACTAAAATGAAAGTATTTTTTCTTATTTTGTTTTTTGCATTTCAAAAACAAAAATGTGTTTGATACTTTTTATTTTCTAAAATAAAAAAATAAATATATATTTGGTAACTAGTACTTTTTACTTTTGAAAGTGAAAATCAAAAGGGGGAGTAATAAAGGAAAAAAGAAGGAGAGAAAAGGAGAGAGAAAAGCGGTATTTATCTAAATAAATTTCACAAGTAGTATTTTCAAAATACAACTTTAGAAAGTGATATTTTTCTAAATATTTGGGATATTTTTGAGAAAATAGTACCAAATTTTACAATTTGATTTCGAAATATGCCACTTTTAAAATTTTATTTTGAAAAATATAACTTTTAAAAATATTTAGAAAAATACTACTTTTACATGAGGCTAGAGAGATAATAACGAGAGAAATAATGATGAAAGAAAAAAATAACACTTTTCAAAAAATGCTACTTTTTCTTCAAAATTAGTACTTTTTAAAAGTATTTGGGGTAAGCAATCGAGTTATTTGAAGTAACTAGATTTATTACCTCAAGTAACTTATCTCAAGTATCTTATTAATTTGTACAAAAATAGTATTTTTCTAAATAAAATCTGGGATTTTTCAATTTTTTATAAATCCGGAATTTTTCAATTTAATTGTGAAATTTTACCATATAAAATCAAATTTCCTCTTAAATTTTTTGACAAAATATATTAGTAGTATTCTATTTTACTAAAGGTTCATTACATCCTCTGATTGAATAGATTATGAAAGCCTATTTACAATTTAATATATGGACATGTATCCTCCTGAAAAATATCAATTAACGAAGGTAGGTTAAAATTAATTATTTTTTTTAAATCCGGAATTTTTCAATTTAATTGTGAAATTTTACCATATAAAATTAAATTTCCGCTTAAATTTTTGGACAAAATATATTAGTAGTAGTCTATTTTACTAAAGGTTCATTACATTCTCAAATTGAATAGATTATGAAAGCCTATTTATAATTTAATATATGGACATGTATCCTCCTGAAAAATATCAATTAATGAATGTAGGTTAAAATTACTATTTTCCCCCTTTAGTTATTTTCTACCTTATTACTTCACTTATATCTAATAGCTCATTTGAAATTTCCAAGAAATTTATAATTCAATAGACCCTTTTGTTTTTTTAGTACTTAGTTAAGATTATTTAGTTATATGAGTTTTTATGTACTACAACCCTTATATATATATAGTGTGTTTATATGTGAAAAGTATGTTTTGATATTGCTTGAGAAAGAGTATCAGTAACGTGAGTATTTTCGAGTATCAACATAGTAATATTCTTTAATAACTTGGTCAAAAGAATTAAACCGTATAAGTTAAGGGCAATTCGTTAGAGCGTCTTTATCCACTGGAATACCATCACATATTTATTTGCTTTCTGATTGTTTATTTTTTCTTTCTTTTTAGTACACCTTTTATAGTTTATTCCAATAATAGTAGGATTAATTAATTTGGGCACTTACTAAAATCACCAGTTTAAGAACGATACTTTGTTTTAATATCATTTTATTACTTGTATGATTTTGTACCCGTGCAAAATATACGACACTTTTTTGGTGCCGTTGTTGGCATTTTTCAGTCCAAAGGGTATCATCAGGTGGCAGTATAACCCTTGGTCAGTTGTAAAGTAAGTTTTCTCTTCATCCTCATAACACGCCCTTATATGATTGCAACCAAAGTAATCATTCATAAAGCTCAATAGCCCATGATCAATTATTGCATCAACTAGTTGATCTGATCTTGGGAAGAGGGAAGGAATCCTGGCATGCCTTTTATAGATCAGTAAAATTGATGCAAACCCTCCACCTCCTATTCGATGTTTTAACTAGGGTCACATTGCCTAACGTAGAGGATAGGTTACACTCTTAATAAATCCAACCTTAAACAGTTTGTCTATTTCTTCGTACATATGCATATTTCTTCGTTTATAGTTGCATATATCTCTGGTTTGAACTTTATGTGCATAAAGGGTTCGACGTGCTCGTCCACTTTGAATTGATGTACTATGACCTTCGGCTCTATTTCAAGCATAATATTTTCTTGAGACCACACAAATATGTGTTTACACTCTTTAAGGAATTCCACAAGTTTTCCCGAGTTCACCCAACAACCTTGATCTGATTTGGACCATGCTCTTGAAGTGCAGGTCGTCTATTGAAATAGACTCCAAATCTTTCACAGGCTCGGCTTTCTTTTCCTTATGGTCTTTTCTAGTATATAATTCCCCTATTGTCCTCAATTTTTCATGAAAGTAGCTCGAATTGTTCAGTTTGGTATCTAGTTGAAACCATGCATGTGAGCTTTCCGGTCCCCTTGGTTGCTGTATCTTAACACTTTCTTGCTGAAGGTCTTGTCTACCTTAATCTAGCCAACTCCTTATTCAATAGGGAACTTCATCATGAGATGGTACGTCAATACCTAGTCGAAAAATGATTGGTTATATGCCAAGCATTGGTCAACTACCAGGAAATTGGTCATCTGAGTAACTGCATTAGGCTCTTAACTAAAGTTTATGACAGTCTGATCATGCCTTCAATATGGATAAATTCTCGTATGAACCTATATTCATTTATTTTTTTTTTCCTTACGCTGATGCAAAAAGGATGTCAGTAGAGATGAAAATGATGCTGGCGCCAAGTGTTCCTTAAAATATAGGAATGTGTCTCCCCTAACCTTGTATAAATAGAGATGGAAAGGATCCACATGTGAGATGATGTGCTTTTATTGCCTTGGGACCACATGCATATGCCCTAAGGATTCATATTTGTCAGATATGTTTAACATCATATTGTGATAAGATTGTTTGCATGTATTATTTGTGAGCGATTGTTCGTATAAACTTGGTTGTAACATCAAGTGATTTGTCAAAACCCAATTCGAGCATATAAGGACTTTCAAAGATTGAACCCTATTCGCTGTGCTCAGATGATTACTTGGGCTGACTATCCTTTGCTTTGTCATTTGACATGTAACAACTCTTGCCACTTGTCGATCTCTAATTGGTTGCAGGAGATATCCCTAACAGTTTCTTATGATGCAGTTGTTTGAGTTCATATTCATGTCGATTGTGATGAATAATCATATCAAGTTCAATACATATTCCTAAAACGAATTAAACGTTTGACACGATTATTAATTAAGTGGAACCAGGACGGAGGAACGCGAGGCCGAAGGGGCACTTGCCCCATTGACTTTTTTTTTTTTTTAAAAAAAATAGTATATAAATTTTCTTTATAAATCATGTCTTGTCCCTCTAAATTTGTAAATTCCATTTTTTGTCCCGTGCTGATTTTGAGTTAACAACTATAATACTAAACTGAAGCCCATCTTGTAAAGTAAACCCCACTTGCTTACCCAAACTCTTCCCTCAAGCCCATTTGATTCTCTTTTAAATTGTGCAGCCCATGAAAGAATTAATTAGAAATTATAAAATTAAGTGTTTCAACACTTTTACCTATAAAAATAAAAAAAATTACAAAAATACATAAGTCAAGCTTTTTTCAAATTTTAGTATCGATTTTATTAGAAAAATATCACTTTTAAAATTTTTTATAGAAAAATACTCTTTTTAAAATAGTTACTGGTTACCAATTTCTAAAAACTAGTTGTCGGTTATTGATTACCAATTATATACTAGTTATAAATACCTTTAGTAATTAGTTACCAATTTCTAAAAACTAGTTATTAGTTACAAGTTACTATCTTAAAAATGCTATTTTTCTAAATCGTATTAGAAAACGATAATTTTCTAATAAAACGATACCGTACCAAAACAACATAAACCACTGTATTTTTCAATTTTTTTTTCTAGAAAATACCGTATAATGTCTAATTTCTCATAAAATGAAAGGGCAAATTCACGGGTTACATAAGTATATGACTAATTTTTGACCCAAGACTTAATTCATGACCACAACCCGTTTTTTATTGCTAAATATCCAACAAATAAGCCTGTTAGAAAATTTATACCTTAAACACTCTTATTAACCCTAAGCCTTCTCTCTCATCTTCCCACTGATTTTTCCTAACTTACACTCAGTTTCCTAAATAGCCACCTTCTTTTTTGCTATTTTCTATCAATTCCCTTCTCCTTTAAAGTTTTGCACATTTTTTTTCTAATATTTTCTCGATCATTTGCACCATTAATCCTCAAATATCAAAACTATATAGCTCTTCAATATCAATATTAAAAAAATTATGTATAAACAACTATCATACTCTATAGATGAAACGTCCACTGATAACTTCTCAAGTTTGAGTTCCAACTAGAATATTGAGTGAGTTTACTTATAAACTTTTTATTAAGTTCATTGTCTTCATTAACCTAGATTTATAAAATACTATAGAAATATAACCTAGTTTTTTTGGTTTTTTTCAACTTCATACCTAAGTCTAAGCGATTCAAAGATTGGATTGAAATTCATCACCTAAAAATTAGATTGGAGTGAATCTAGTTTTTCAAGATTCAATCACTTCTAGATTCAATCCCTTTTGACGTTTTAATTTTTGGTAGATTCAATGGAAAATTTAAGAGTTTTTATTTTTGGTTGATTAATTCCTATTTTAGTTCATGATTATGGTGAAAAATATAGGTTTTGATATATGTTAGATCTGATCTAACTTATGTTAAATTCGGTTCATAATTTTTTGTATGTGGTATATATAAATTTGAATCCGGTTCTTGATATTGTTATTCTGATATATATATATATATATATATATATATATATATATAAATTCAAATAGTATTTGCGAATTTAAGTGAAGGTCTTTTTTTTACTGCAATATTGTTTTGGTTTCTCGACATAAAATTTTGATAAATGATTCATAGATTTTAAGGTTCGTAATTTGGGTCTGCTCTTTTGTTAATGGGGTTAATGATAAATCATGAACTCTAATTTTTAGTTTTTGAGTTTGAGTGTGGCTGAATTTAGATTATATATTTTTATAGTTCATATACTTATATTGATTCTTTGATTTCTATTTAGTATATAAATTTGGGTGAATCATTCATAGAAATTGGAGTTGAACTCATATCTTGAATATTGTAGCTAGTAATTGAAAAATATTTATATGTAAATAATGATATATGTAATATGTGCTTTGAATTTGGATCTATTGCTTTATACTATGTAGAATGCTTTTCAGGCTAAAAAAAGTCTGTTTTGTTGATACTATTCTATTTGATTCATAAATTTATGTCTTTAATTCATGAATTTATGAGTGTAATTCATGATATTACTGTTATGGTTTACATTTGCTATGTTCCTCTTGTTTAGTTCATTGAATGTCTTCTTAATATATGTTTAGCAAATAGTTTTCAATTTAAAAGTCAAATTGATGTTTATGTAACTAGATTCATTTTATTGAGTGGTTCTGCTTATACAATGATCTAATATACAAATTTGTTTAGTTCATGAGTATTTCATATGGGTTCATGATGTGTTTCACACGGGTTTATAGTATTTTTGTCATCTAATGCAAACTTTATACACTTGATTATTTAGTATTAAGCACTTATTATTATTCCTTGAAATACTAAAAAAATGATAATAGTTTATTCTAATTTATGGAATTATGGTATTTCGGTTTATATATTTTCAATGATCATAGCTATATAAATAGGTTTATATATGAATTTTTGGTTCACATATTAATGACTATAGTTATATAAGAACAAGATTTATGTGATATTCTACATAAATATAAACTGCAGTTTAGAATTTTTCATAATGGTTTATAAAATTTTCGTAGTAGTTCATGATTTTATTCATAGTGGTTTATAAAATTTTCATATTGATTCATGATTCTTTCACAGTAGTTCATGATTCTTATAGTGGTACGTGATTTTTCTTAGTTGTTCATAAAATTTTTGTTATGGTTCATGAATTTTCAATAACGATTCATAAATCTTTCAGCACTACTTTAATTTGTGTTTAGTTAATAAATTTATGTAATTAATTAATAATATTATTTATAGTTCATATATTTGTTTAATTTGTGTTTGGTTCATGTCATTTTATATTTTGTGGTACTTTTTTTTTTCTTATTCAATAAGATCCTTTAAGCTTTAAGCATAAATAGTGTTGCCTATTTCCTTTATATAATGAGCACAAAAGAGTTTCAAAAACTAAGTTTAATAAACACATAGGGGATTTCAAAAACTATAGTGGTTTGGTACATGGTTCATGATTCATATTTTAGTTATTGTTCTTTGTTTCATTTCTTAGTTATTGTTCTTTATTTCATTTCTTGGTTGCTATTCTTTAGAGTTTCTCTTTTAAACACGCACCACACCACGCCATAAGAATGAGTTTATTTCTCTTTATAAGAATAATACTTAGGATTTGGTTCAGATTTTGAATGCTGTAGCTTATTGCATGAATCACAATAATTTTTTTTCCTAAGTTTGACATTTTCTTCCTTTATCTTTAATCGCGCAGTGCTTCACAAAATTTTATAGTGGTTAATGATTTTTATAGTGGTTCATAATTTTTCTTAGTGCTTCATAAAATTTTCATCATGGTTCATTAAATTTTAATAGCGGTAATTTTATAGTATCAATTTAATTTGTATTTGATTAATTGAAAAGTTCTCTTGTGAAAATAGGATTGACTACGACGTGTTTGTAATAAAAAGAGTGGAAGTATTAATGATAAATGTTGGCATAAAGAAAATAATACAAAATAAAATGATATTTTTGGGGCTAAAGACGACAGTTGAACTTTATCATTGGGTTGATAACAAGACAAAGACAAGATATACAAGTGATATAGAAAATATGATCTTTTATTAGTTTAGTAAAAACAATATAATATTTTGCCTTTTTAATTTGACAAAGATTATTGTACTAAAAACTTTTAATTGTGAACATATTAAATATTAGAAAATTTCATCCTTGGTTCATATATTTTGGGTAATATGATTTGATATATATTTAAACTGTTACCTATTTACTTCTAGTTATTCACTTTGTAAGGTATACTTGAGTGATCAAAACTATTTAAGAATGATAATATTTTTTCTTTATGGATCTTAAGAATTGGAATTTAGTATATATGGCTAAATTTTAATATAACTTTATATACCATGACTAAATTTTAATATACCAATAATAAAAAATAATGTATTTGAAAGTGTGAGAATAGATAGAAACAAAACAACAATATCTAATATCTAAAGTAATAAAGCTGGTATATAACCTCATATACTATAACAATAATTTGATATATCAAGACAAAAATTCATTTACCAAAATATGAAAAAGAAACCCCTTTATTTCAAAATAAAATAAATTACAAACTTAATATAAAAAAAAAAGATAATGATCCCTGTGTTCTATCAACTAATATCACAGGCCTACAATGATGCCACCCTTTAATAAAAACTCCAAACACCATAAAAAAATACTTAATTTTCATTAAATTCATAATTTGTATACGAATTTGTACAAAAAAAACAAGAAACAAATATTAATATTAAAAAAAATCTCATCTAGTGGATCAAGAGATACGTGCATGTATATACAAAGTTAAAAAATTCATGTACCAAATATAAAAAACTATGTGCTATAATAAAAAAAAATAGAATAGAAAAACAACATACATGAGTTCAAACTTTTGATCAATAATAACAAAATAATTAATATGTTAATCAAGAATAACCACACAACATATACCACCGCAAAAAAAGAACAAAAATATATGAACCGAATAAGAGCATTGAACATCTTAATCAATAATAACAAAAAAGACACATACCAACACACACAAAAGATAAAACATACACCAAGGCCAAAAATATATGAACCAAACTATAAATGCAAAATATATTCATCAACAAAATCAGTGAATAATAATACCATATACGATAAAAGAGATCACATATACTATTACAAATATCACATATACTACGACTAAAATGTAACGAATTATTACCAATTACAAAAAAAATTTAAAATACATAGGAAAATAAAAATAGCTACTTAAACCTAACAAAAAAAAAGATTATATAAGAATTAAGATCAATTATAAGACGAATTTCTAAAGAAAATATACGTACCACGACAAAAAAAAATCATGAACTATTATCAATTACGAAAAAAAATTCAAAAATCATATACCACGACCAAAAATACAATATAAGAGCTTAAAAATTACATATACAAAACAAAAATTTATGAACCAAACTAGAAAATATCTAACATGTTCATAAACAAAAACTAAAGAGAAGAAACATTATATACCCGTATACAAATCACATATACTGCGACAAAAAATTCATGAACTAAACTCAAAATAACAAACATCTTTAGCAACAAGAACCAACGAATAATAATATCATATACCACCACAAAAAACATATGAACAAGACAAAAAATTAATAAACCAGTACTAATTACAAAAAATAATTTAAAAACACATAGGAAAACAAAAATAATATTTAATTAGTAACAACAAGCAAGATTATATAAGAAATTAACATTAATTGTAAGACAAATTAGTAATAAAAATCAAAAGTCCCAAAATAAGTCATAATACAATCAAACAAAATTAAAATCAAAGCTCACACGAATAACAGAATGCATACCTTCAAATGTAACAGAACAAATTCGTCACACATGCTGTTGGAGAAGAATCTCAAAACAACAAAAAGTACGAAAGTTTATTGGAAAATAAATCAAAATGAGAGAGAGAGAGAGAAAGGGCACAAGAGAAGAGAAAGTGAGAAAGTGAGAAAGCGCAAGAGGAGAGAGAGCGAGCGAGAGAGAAAGAGAGAGAGAGAGCCACGAAAAAACAAAGAGAGAGTTGGAGGAGAGAGAGAGAGAGGAAGAACGAGTAAGCAAGAAAGGGGAAGAAAAAGAAAAAAAAAAGAAAAAAAAGAAATTAAATAAGGGTGGAATTGAAAATTTAACCTAGAGAGTTTTTAAATTTGGACATTAAGCTATAAAATATAAAATTTGGACATCTATTTAAGCAACTTTTAAAAAAGGTACATATACCTAATTTTCTTTAAATTCACTCAGTCAATCTCTCTCTCGTATAGTCTCACCTTTTAACTCAGTGGCTCTCCTCTACAATTTCTTTTCTTGGTGTTTCTACAATTTTCAGACAAAAATACTTCTGTCTTTGTATTTTAATAGTTTCTCTCTTTTTTTTCCCCTAGTTTCTCTTTTTACGTAATTATGTTCCTTTCATATTTTAACATGCAACTTTTTCTCAATTTCACACCTCTTTTATATTGGGCAAACTTTTATGGCAACTTGAATTTTTTTTTTTCGTCCTTGGATTAAATCATTGGCTCACCCCTGCGGAACTGTTGTCATGTCATCTCATAATATGAATTACTATCAAGAATTAAACAATATATAAATAATAAGGAATATGATAATTTTTTTTCTTTTGTGTTATTTAAAACAAAAAAAGAGAAGATATAGGATTACCTTTTAAAGAATGCTAAATGAACTTTTTTTACGCATTCTAATTTTATTGTAGAATTCATAATATAACAGAGCACATCTAGCATTTTGCTTTTTTTAAGTATAGATTTTACCTTTTTCATTTTGTCGACTTTACTAGATTCCAGCATCGAGGTATATTCGGATCGAGGTAGGGAGTCGGGTCGGATAATGGATTAGAAACATACATAATCAAATATCCACACTCCTTATCCGCAAAGAGCTTATGTTCTCAGTCTCTCCGTAACTCAAAGCCAACTCTCATCCACTCATGGCTCTAAACGCAGCCAACGGTAGTGGTATAGGTGGCGGTGGAGGAGCCACGATCCTCTCCGGCAACCCCGCCAGACACCCTTACACCCACCTCCCCACTCGCCGCCACGTCATCTTCTCTCTCTCCTCGAGGACCCTCCACGTGGCAGTCTCGGCCAAGAAGTTCTCTTCCAGAAGCGGGAGGTTCGACGGCAAGAACCGGAGGAGCACCACCACGACCAGAGACCAAGAACTAGAAGAAGGCAGAGACCCACGGGTGGCTGAGATCAAAAGGGGTCGTCTCGAAAATGGTTCTGGTCTCGAAAGCGGAGGTGGGTCAGCCGTTGATGATGTTGACGATGGATATTTCTTGCCTAAGCTTCCTGGTGAGGAAAAAGACTTCTGGGAAGGTGAACAGTGGGATCCGCTTGGGTTCTTGGTCGAGTACTTGTGGGCTTTCGGCATATTTTTTGCGGTAGTACTTTTTTTTTTTCCCCGGTTTTCTGTTGTGTTAATGTTTGTTTATGAATATCTCGAATAATAGGCTTACAGATTGACATAATTAGAAACAGGGGTCTTAGCTTTTGTGACCGTTAGAGTAAAAAATTATTTTTTTGTTAACCTCTTAATAGTATGTATAAGCTTTTGAGATGGATTGGTAATCTAACATGGTATATCAGAGTAGAGTAGCTTGCTGCTCTTTAGTTCCAATCATACCGATGCATTGGTCTTGACGTAGGCCTAGGCATGTGTGTAAGGATCCTCAAAGTAAGGCCTACAAGTCGAAGAGTGCACTCTCGGACTTGGTACTGGGTGATTAAGTATAATACTAACTTGTCACCGTGGATTGTCGAAGTATAATACTATTACTGTCTTGCGTTCTAACAGTTTAAGTTTTTGGTTAGTTTGGTAATCTAACAGTGAGAAAAATGCATTTTATTATCTAGCTCAGAAAGCTCGGTGATTTCGTTGTTCTTTTCATAGTAAGTCAAAAATTGCAATTTAATCGTATGTGGCCCGTAATAGTAAGTTTATCAACCAAACCTTGAACTTTACTATATATAATCCAATCCTATAAACTTTCTTATCCAACCCCATGAACATTTTATTTTGCCTTTGGAGTTTTTGGGAGGAAGTAAAAGCCACTTGAGTCTTATAGGTTTGTTGGAGTAGAGTCGAACAAAAACTGAATTGTTATCTTGGGGCTGTTTGCGGACTTATAATTTGCTTAGGAAAAGTGAACACTGATTTGGTCCTTTTGAGAGAAATCTCACCTTAGGCACTTAATGCTATTAGACAACCACCTATAGCTATAACATGCTTCACCAAATCTTTGTTAATGAATTACAAGATATTCTGAAACCATTTGGCTACTACTTCTGCACTCCTTTATGCGGAGACTCTTATTTATGAATTTAGTTGGTGACAAAATTTCTTGAAATTGCAAAGAGGCAGCAAGTGTGAATACATGTTTTTACTTCTAGTTTATAATCTTCACCTGTTAGGAATGGTGACATCCCTTGGTAAGGTAAAGGAAAAACATGCTACCATCCTAAATCTTTCTATAATGAAGAACTATGTTCATAGATAGAGGGTCTTGAACTTGAAAGCATTCTCCAGCCGCCTAATAAAACTGAAAACAGCATGCAAAATTTTTGTTGGCTTCCTTATGCATGGTTTGGAGTTTTTCCTTCGGTCTTGAGAATGCATGCTCTTTGAACTTTTTAATGTTAATGTTCCATGTCCTTCACTTCTTTACAGCTTATTGCTTGTGGGATTGCTGTGGCAACTTACAACGAAGGAGCTACGGATTTTAAGGACACTCCTGTATACAAGGAGTCAGTTCAGTCCCGAGAGCTTTTAGAAGAACCTGAGGCATCTAATCCAGATGTGTTTGAATCCAACCCGACCGAGGTGGCTCCTAGTTTGGAATAGTCTACCAAAAGGAACAAATCACCTTTACAACTGGTATATTGTATAATCCTAGGCAAAGAAACAACTCAAAGAAGGTATTTTTGCAAGGTGATGGTTCCATTGTAATGTTTGATACGTTGATACAGAGATTCTTCTTAGTATGCAATTGAGTTAAGAAGAAAATTTGTCAAAATGATTGTCAATTCAGTCTCTTCTTTTTCTAATTGTTGTCGTACCAAGGTTATTACCTCTAATATTTTTGTCAACTTCCCATGATATTAGAGCTCCTTGAATTGGGTATGAGACTTTGTAGGCGGGGGTTTCTACGTTGTTTTCACGGTATCCTTGCACTGTCAGTGGCAGAAGCCTCTTGGGAATTTGTAGTATAGTTATCTGGAAGAGAAGCTTTAATATTTTGGCCAACTACTTTCAATAAATTTTTCAGAAGTAGAAAGTAAAGTGTTGTATCATTACAGAGCAAGACACTGTGTATGCTGTTGAACCACAAATAAACTAGAATTTGATATACTAATAAGTAATAACCACTAGGAACTAAGTACATAGTCTCTATACTTTGTTAGCCATTTGTCAATTTAGTCCTCACATAAGCCCAAATTACCTATTTTCCAGTATCAAACTGGCATTTGCTTACTTTGCAGAATAAACAGAGCATTTTTGACATGGTCAAACTCGATTTGTAGTATAATTTCAACAAGGTCACACTTTTCTACTTTCAAGTTCTTCAAGATTCATAATTGTGTAGTTTGATTGGAAAACTACCCATTTTTACTTAGGCATGATGCTTGAGACTCTTGTTCTTAGACTTTGTTGTAGCATTTCTGTTCTACTGCCTTGTTTTAGTAAAAGTCATCACTCTATGTTTTTTATTAGATCTTCTCCATTATCTTTATCAGAATTTTTTGGAGACGGTCTACCGTTTGGCTCCCGAAAAAAAAATGGTTTATTGTAGCATGGAAAATACTAAAGAGCATGTGTAGTGATAAGTACCATATACTGGTACGAGTGTTTGGTCGACACGTAAATTTTGTAGAGGATCCCGCAAATTTGTTAGTGTGTTTTGTGAGTTGGTTCTTAGAACTAGCATTGCTGATTGTAGCATAGCAGGTTTTATAAAAGCTCATGACACCGCCATGGGCCCAAATTAAGGTAATTCTACTGTGAAAATGGAGATTTAGCCTTAACAGATGATTTTACATCTACATTTGCACTAACAATTCCTCTGGTCCCGATTGCCCTCGTAACATAGTAGAAACCAACAAAGTTTATGGTACTTGATAGGAGTATAATTGAAATAGCATTCATATCAAACTCGAGAGAAATAAATTACCCGACATATAACTCACAGTATTACTAATCAACTTGATAGAAGTATAAGTAGATCAAATTCCTCGGTCATGGAAGTAAAATTGCCTAACTAGTAATTAATCGATAACATTACTACTTGTCAGTACCTAAAAATCACTAAAGCCTCTATTTTCATTTTGTCCCTGTTAAACATATGGAGATAAAATATTACTTAACCAAGAACATAGGTAAACAGAGCAGCTGCCATCACCACCGTGAAATCACTACCAGTCTTCAAACTAAGGCTCTCACTTTTGCTCAACCCATATCCGATGGCAGTGTTGGGTGATCTCGGTACCGTTTGAGTCATCGGAGTAGCTGACATAGGAGAAAATAAAAACGTCAAGCCAAAACGTGTAGAATCATAGTTTAAAGCCGTAAAGAAACTTCAGTTTGGTGGGCAAATTTGATAATATGCCGTGTCTCGAGTTTTAAGTTTCTTTTCCGTGGCTCTTTCCCGAATTTGAGAATTATACGGCACTGATATTAGAATAATTATGTAGTTGTATACCGGCAATTGTAGAGTTTACAGCAGTTGAACTGGAGTTGGTGTCCCTGGACCCTAGAGAAACTTGAGACCCAGGAGGACTAGGCACAGTCGTCCCTTCAACAAAATTAAATAAAAATAAAAGAACATGTAAACTTAAATTAAATACACCGAATAAAGTATAAGATCCATTAATCTTCTAATAGTAAAATCAAACATATTGGTGCTAATAGTAGATTAGTTAAACACGCATGTATATGTATGCACATGAAAAACTAGCGTATTATGTCAAAATCATATTACGCAAACTTAACAAAATGGTAATAATCTATTCGTTATGTAACGCGGAATTTATCGTAACATATTCCGGAAATCCTCGAAAAAGAGAAAAAAAGAAGAATATTGTTGAGTGATAGTTTGTAGAATATGGTAGGATTTACCTGAACAAACAGAGATGTCTACTTGGAGGCTGCACAGAGTTGGCAGTTGCAGAGCAAGTGTGCTATTGATAGGAAGCGAGCTGAGAGTAGTGTCGTTGAGCAGCAGGCAAAGGCACTGCGGCTGCTGCCCATAGATCTGCTTGAGGTTGTCGCAGCACGACTGGGCTGGCGACTGGGTGTTACCCTGCACAAACGCTCCGCAGGGCGCAAGTGGAAGCAGACGAGGGGCACACTCGGCCATGGTTGTGTCCTGCGAAAGGGCGATGGGTGAAAGGGCAACGACGAAAATGAGGAGGAGAATGCTGATCGGAGAGGACATGGTGGTCTATAGCTAGCTGAGGAAATGGAAGAGAAAGCAGCCTTTGTTGCTGCTAGATACTAGTACTAGTGTTTGTACTTGGCTATCTATGTGATCTTGTGTGGAAGAGAGATTAGGGTTTGCAAAGGAGTAAAATAGGTGAATGGGTATGCATGTGTGGAGTGTGTGAGTTGTTCCATGCATCGTGTGTGTTATTCTACATGCAGATTTTGCCTCTCTGATCAAAAGTTGCATAACTAGCATGCTGTATGTTGATGGAGGTTTTATCAACAATAAATTTAGAAAAAATTGAGAGATGTGGCTTGTGTGAATTGAATTAATAAATCAAAGCAAATAANTGGTCTTGAAAGCCCATTGACTGCCTCTTCTCCGGTGCCTACAGGTAGTGAAAATGGTAAAGAGTGAGGAGAGGTTATGGTCTTCAACACTCTTTAGGTCCTCTTGGTGCTCCGCCGAAAATCCACAAAATGAGCAGCATACAAAATTGGTCAACGACAAGTTTTTCATATATGGGACAATGGACCAGTGGGCCTTGTTAGATCTGTGTGTAACAGATTACACCCTTGCTGAATGGGCTAGTCAAGTTGTCCAAAAGAAATCACAAAAATCCGATATATATATATATATATTTATATATTTTACTATGTATAATTTATTCGAACGTTTTTATATTTCTTTCGGGGGCCGAGGCAGGAAGAGTGAGGTGAAACTCACATAACTAGGAACTTGAATTAGTTACATTATTTCGTGGTCAATACTCTTTGAGTCTAATAAACTGATTTTGTTTAGTATAAATTATCAGTCACTGGCCGGTATCAGACTATCAGTAAAGGAACCCATTGATTTTGTGAATTTCGGACATCATTAATCAATGCAGAACATTCACACAGGTTAAATGAAAAGATAAAATAGGGAGAAAGAAATAAGCAGTTATAGCTAGCTATAGTACCATAGTAGGTCAGTAGGTGAAGACCACGTGTGGTACCATAATTTGGATTAACATAATAGTAATTAGATTCTCTATATATAATTGATGAAAAAAATCAGCTAATCAATATTAGAAAGGTAAATATGATAGAGCTCAAGAACTATGGCTTCATACAAACTACCAGAAGAAATTAAGATAGAAAGCCATAATGCATGAATCTTTCGTCTCTCGATAGTTAAAAAAGTACTAAACGTTACCAATGGTGCTAGTATACCAGGCATGGCAAACAAATTAAGCAGTAGATTCCTCTAACATTGTTTATATGGTGAATAGTATCACATAATTACTAGATATATGAAATTCACATGCAAATTTAAATGTGCAGAGCCAATTTCTATTATAGTGTGTGGTGCTAAATACCACATGTACCTTTAGCACTTTAGATTTGAGGATTTAGTGCTGGCTAGATAAAATAACCTTAAGCTTATTTGTATGAAATAGTATGAAATTAAGCTTTTAGGCCTACATGACTTTCTTTGAAAGAATTTTAACAAAAACAGAGAAATTGTTTTAAGCTTTCATGAAACCATCCTATTTCTATATTTATCCTAGTGTCAATTAATAACAAAAAGATAAAACATCTCATCTACATGTTAAAAAGCTCGTAGCTGATTTTATCCATAAATACAAAAACTGTTTTCAGACACATAATCCGATCCATGCCAGTTTTTCAAAAGATAGGTCGTGGGTCACAATCCTTTTCCAAACGATCACAATCTTGTTTCCAAACGATCCATCTTTAGCCTAATTCAAAACATCCCATCAAATTAAAAGAGATTCTTTGGCCCCTCGTGAAATTAAAATCATAAATAAAACACTTAAATGTCCCCAATAAATACTCAAGTTGAAACACAGCGCCTAATATGAATTGCAAAATGATATAAATAACATTAATATGGTTGATATTTCACCTACTACTTAACTAACTTTTTAAATGTGGATGCTGATTCATGACAATTTTTGTAAATATTCTTTTCTAATCAGATTCTTACTTGCCTTGAAACTTACATATTTAGGAAAACAATATCATTAGAGCTAACTAAACATTTACTCTAAAAGTTTGGCGTGCTTTCTTTGATTCTTTTCGCAAGTATATATCTTTTGACTAGTTGGATATATTATCAGACTGCACTTAATTATGATATTGGTCCAAGTCGCTGTAAATATATATACTTCTCTTCATCGTGCCCATATCTGATATTAAATAGCACATAAAACTGCGATGAGTACTTACTGATACTATAAATACATATAAGCCACGGATTTATTCACGGATTTATTCCCTTGAGGACCAGTCCCGTTCATATTTTGACTAATATATTAACTAATACATGCTATATTTTAAATAATCTGTATTAGATGGAATATAATACAACTGTATTGGTCAAAATATGAACGAGATTGATTCAGTCACAAACCCATATATATATATATATATATATTCACCTATGTAATATTGTAATGAATGATGAATGCGGTCCTCTAGCTAGCGGAAAAAAAAAGGTACAAGAAATTGTTCGTCAAACCCTACGGTAGTAATTTATATATTTATTGTATATATACTTTTTCGTAGTGTATATTTCTGAACGAAAGATTATACTAATAGATCATATTAAGTACAAGTTATATAACAGGTCATACTTGTTAGTAGTGTATTTAATTATGAATTAATGTCAAATTATATTAAAATCAAATTTTTAGACTAGACCTATTAGTAGTATGAATATTTGAACTAAATTCTATATAAATGACGGTTTAAAATGCCCAGTATTGTTTTTTATGAGAAAAGCTCAGTATTAATATTATTAAGTTCTTTATGTACCAACCAAATGATTAATTATCATGAATCATATTAATTACATTGATGATAACACTATATATCCCAATTTTTGTACCAACATATATGTAGTATATACGTGGTATATAAATTGCCAATATCTAATTAGTACATTAATATTTATCACAAATAAAATAAATATTATCATCAATTAAGTGATAACAAATTACATACCATATGTGTTGGTATTAAAATTTTGGTATAAAAGTTGGTACAGCAAGTATTATTATATATATATATATATATATA
>JXTB01000552.1:74438-129997 GCA_002914805.1 Parasponia andersonii | reverse complement strand
TATATATATATATATATATATATGCGGATATCATTTCAGATGTTGATCACGGTGGGTTTTTACACATACACATATGCATGAGTATATATATATATATATACACCTACCCATAGGTAAAAAAAAATAATACTTATATATATATATACCTATCCATAGGTAAAAAAAAATAATACCTATTGGAGCAACCTATATATATATATATATATATTCTAATCCATAAAGCAAGTTAAAGAAGATTGTATACTACTGATCATCATTTACGTCTTAATATTAGTAATACCATATACATATAAATATTATGTACATATATATGGCACATAAACAAATTACGTACTTTAATTATAGAAATTGGTTATGTTTTATAAGTTGTAATGTGCAATATGGCTGTGTATATATGAATATATTTGCAGAGTTGGATTCAATAGTGTTGCATCTAATGGAGAAGAAGGTGACGGTAACTCGTAAATCATCAGTCGTCAAAAGAAAAGGGTCTTCAAGAAGATCATCAGCGCCTGCTTTCTGCAGAAACCCATCAAGGAAAGCCTCAAGGCCGGTTACATGGTTTTCTTCCCTTAGTTGTTTGGGCATTTATAATGGACCATCATTATCACAAACTGCATATGCTTACTAAGCTCCATCAATACTATGCAAACACACACATATATATATATATATATATATATATATATATATAAATATGTATATTTGCAAAAGTTTATGCAGGATTTAAAGTCGATTATCATGTATAATTAAGTTCTGTAATCATATATGTGGAATTTACGCTATAAATCGTTATATATGTATGGTGTACTATATAAGGTATCATGATTGATGTTTATGCTATGATCATAAATATTCAATATTGTACCTTAGCAAATAAAAATTAAAAATAAAAAGTGTTTCCGTTTGTTATCAATTTTAAGAACTAATTCTGGAATCAAATAATTGCTACCCGCCCGCCCGTAGTTCTAATTTATTTTAAAACATTTGAGTGCCTACCCGATTGGAATTACCAATGCTTCTCTCTTTAATCACTCTTTAATAATCAGTTTTCGTTCGAATTAAGTGCGAAAGAAATAATTGGTGACTATTTTCATCAATTATCTTTTCCGGCACCAATTTGCTTATAGTCATTGGTTTGATCAAAAGCAAATATGTCTTCTGTTTTCATCATCTGATTGCAATTTGGAGAAGAGATTAGGATCAATCCTTTAGAAAAAGTTTATGTGGAATCAGAATTACAGTTTCCCATTTACCAATATTAAGTGCTCTATAATAATGAGGGTCCCATTTTAAACCAAATTGCATGCTTAATTTATACGAGCTCATCTCCCTTTACTGAGTTTAAGACTTTACTGAGTTTAAGACTTTGAGTCCATCTGCATATTGAATAGACTTAAATTGCGTATTATTCGCGGAATAAAATTAGAATAGTAAGAAGAATTATAATAAGAATCTTAATGTATTGAAATCATAATAGAAATAAGAGTGATATTTATTTCATAATAGAAATAAGAGTGATATTCTATTATTTGGTTGAAAATAAAAATTAGTATTAGAATAATAATTATTTTATTTAGAAAAATATTGGAATGAAATGAAATCAGTAGTATATTGAATAAAATACCCAAGTTTCTAAAATTTTATACATTTTTTTTGTCAACTATGTGTACATTTATATTTACCAATATATAATTTTATTGGGTAAAAAATTACAATTTTTTTAATTATTTAATAATATTAAAAAATTAATTCATATTATTAAAATCAAAATGGACAAAAATTATACTATGTTAAATATATTTATTTAACTCTTAAATAAATAAAAAAGTAATAGTTGGGTAACTATTATTATTATTTTTTGAAATAAGCTGGGTAAGTATTATTCATACCTATATATATATATATATATATATTAATAAAAAGTGAGCTGATGGTAAGTGAGGGCGTGAGAGAGACAAAGTTTTAGGGAAGAAAAAAGAAAGTAATTTCACTTTTTCAGACATCAACAACGAATAGATACTTAATTCATTAGGAAAATTTTTGTAATTTCTAATACACTAAATAGTAGAATTGTGATTATAAAGGAATTAGAATTTTTTTATCCTAAATTTCAAACCAAACACTGGAATTAGTCTTTTACTGGAGTGACCTTTCTATTCCAAGCAAACCAAATGTGGCCTAATTACTAATTATAAGAGGGAGGAAAAAGTTTTTTTTTCTTATTTTTTTTTATTTTTCCATTTTTGGATGAAAGATGGGAAAGGGTCTTTTTGGTCATTTACGAACTTTCACTGGTCAGGAAACACTTACATGCTAGTAATCTACATATAGTACCATTCTTGTGCCTAGCACCGCACCAAGAAGTATAAAAAAGACGTGCATGTATTAGTGTTGTAATAATGAGACGTGGTTCACTAACTCTGACAACATGACAATCATTAATGCTTAATTAATAGTACTGATGCACTGGTATATACGTATATATCTATATATATGTACATATGTATATATATGTATTTATTATATCCCTAAGCATTTTGGTGGAAGCTTAGGTTAGATTAAACTGTAATTAAAAGTACTAGTCCTATAATCTCGCCTTTCAATTATCCTGATTACCCTTTCTGCCATTAATTGTACTTCGGATGAAACTATGCCATTATCACAAACTAAATATGCTTACTAGCCTAAAAGAAAAACAATGCTCGAGTTCAACCAAATCTCGGAGAGATACATCCAAACACATGCACAATACAAGTTTTTCGCCAGAATACGACAGTTCAATGCAGCGGGCCAGCGTACTGGGCTTTGCTCTAAAGACTGTTAATAAGGAAAGGAGGAAATTTGATTTTTTATGGTAATTTATCAAAATATTGAAAAAACTCGGTAATTGTTCTGAAATATCTTGGATTTAATTATATAAATACCAATTATAAAAATATTTAGAAAAATACCACTTTTATTAATTGATGAGATATGTTAGGTAGCTAGTCGAGTTACTTATGGTAATTTGAGCAGTTGCTTCAAATAATTGGATTAGTTACTTTAAATAACCTAATTGGTTACCTCGAGTATCATTGAAAAATATCAATTTTGAAAAAAAATAGTATTTTTCTAAATTTTTCAAAAGTGTTATTTTTCTAATAAAACTTGTAAATCGATATGAGATTTTTAAAATAAATCTGTCCATACCAGATTTTTCAATTTTTAATAGTTTAGGCCTAGAATTTTGTAAGAAGCGCTAAGGGAAAAGTACTAGGGGAAATTAGATATTATACAGTATTTTCAGAAAAAACTAATTTGAAAATACGGTGGTTAGCATTTTTTTAGGTACGCTACGGTTTTTATTAGAAATATTGTTTTTTTAGGTACATTAATGTTTTTATTGGAAATACTATTTTTTAAAAAATATTTAGAAAAATATCATTTTAAAAAAAATGGTAACTTGTAACTGGTAACCAGTTTCTAGTAACTAGAAGTACTTATAACTGGTATATAGCTGGTAACTAGTAATCAATTTTCAGAAACTCATAATTAGTAACCATTTGAAAAATGACATTTTTCTAAATTATTTTAAAGAGTGATATTTTTCTAATAAAAATTGTATGAAAATTTGAAAAAAAGCTTGATTTGGGTAGTTCAAATTTGGGCCAAATTGACTTTATTTTATTCACTTTTTTAAAATGACATTTATAGTTCAAAATAATGACTTTTTTAGTTACTTTTGAAGAGAGAAAAAATTGTCATTTGAAACCACCCTTCTGACATTTTATACTTTGTTGTTGGTAGTCATAATTTTGTGACTATTTTTTTTTTTTTAATGAAGCAGTTTGTTTTACGTCATTATGAATATTGTGAATTTTTAAAACCTTGAGTACCATCATAATTTTGTGAATTTCCAAGTATGTTTTAAATTGTTACACATCTCAACATTTTGTGACTGGTAGTCACAATCTATTTTATATCATTACGAATAGTTAAGACAATTTATATTTTAGTGTAACTAATAATCACACATTTGTAAAGGACAATAACAAGAGCTAGAGAACATTCCACTTAATTCATATTGATATATTTTGTTACGCATAATTAGTCATACAATTAATGTTCTACTAAACATTATTCATGTTTTTCATTGTTTCTAAGAAATTATTGACCAAATTACAATTTAATAAATCATGTCAATATTTCTTACAATATATGCATCTCATTCACCAAATTATTACCTATCTTTCAAAATCAAAATAAGTATTCACATTGGCTAATAATGACTTAATAATAGCTCTTTAAAAATGAATAATAATGCTCATAACTCACACAAAATCTAATTTTCACATGAAAAACTATAACTTACAAATTAGTAGTCACAATATGTGACTTTAGATCATACAATCTAGGTCACACAATCATGACAATAGTCAATATTTGTGATTTAAAGTAACAAAGGTTATGATAATAACATATTTGTGACTTTTTCAATAGCTTAGTAATTTATAATAGCATTTAACAATATCCTAAACTCACATGAAGTCTATTTTTCACATAAAAAACTATGTCAATATTAAGATTAGTAGTGTGAGATTGTAGGTCACACAACCCATGGTGATCATAGGATTTTTACAGTTTCAAACAATATAAGATCTAATTTGTGACTATAACTCATAATGCAACAACTATACATTTTTTACTATAAGGCACACATATTTACTACCAAAATATAATTACAAAAATGAAAATGAATAAAGAAGCTGGGTTGTTTCTTTAAGTAAATATATATATATATATATATATATATATATATATATTGATACTAATCAGAGAACAATCTTAGCATCTCCAATGGAGACAGAGCATAAAAGCAAGAATACCCCGTTATTCTTCCCTTTCTACATTATTTATTACAAAACTGATTTTTTTTCCCCTCAGAAACCAAACAAAACTTAAAAAAAAAAAAAAAGAGCAAGAAAAAAGTATATGAAGGATTAAAGTAAGGAAAAAGAAAAAAAAAAGCATATACAAGATTAAAGCAATAATGCAAATAAAAAAATGACTATAGCTTTTTGTATGTAAAATTTCATTGAAAAATCACATTAAGATCATAGGAAAAGCTACAATATTAACATTTTCTATAGAGAAATTAGGCCATTTATGCATCCTAATACCCCTATTTTAGGCAGTATATTTTGGTCAATAAAAGTCTAAAAAAAATATGCATATGGGTACCTGAAATGTCACTTTTATCTTTAGGAATTGGCTTACAATGTTTATGCCTCTCTTCTCCTATTTAACCTAGCTTCCATACTGCACATCTAATTCTTCCATTTGTATCCTTTAAATATATTCTCTAATTATTGAAGTTAACATAATATTTGAGGAGCTAAAATTGTGCGATTAGAGAGGAAGAAAAGGAGAAAAGCTAAAAAAGGCGAAAAACAAAGAAGTGAAAAGTTGATTAAATGGGTATGTAATTTATATGTTTAAATGTTATAGGTATTGTTTGAAAAGGTTTAAAACTAAGTTTTGATATGGTCTAAGCATGATTTAAGCATTAAAAGTTGATTTTTGTGATTTATGCAAAATTCTGGAAAACAATGGCCTATCATCCTGATAAAAAACGAAATGGTAAAAAACGAAAATTCGATGCCATTTTGACCAATTTTAATTTTATTTTGAATGTATTTCGAGTATAATAAAAAATTTGATAAGAATTTGATGTAATTTCGATTTAGTTTCAATGTATTTTCGATGAATATTTAAGTACATTTCACATTCTTTAATTTCAACCACATTTTGATGTATATTCAACTTAGTTTCTATGAATTTCGATGAATTAAGATCCCTTTTTAATTTCAACAATTGATAATTTTGGATTTTTATTTTATAATCTATGATTATTCTGATTAGTTTGTTTTATATGCAGAGTCACATTTTAACATCATAATTTTGTATAATAGTGAGTGGAAGTTTTTGTTAGAGAAAATATTATGGTCTTATATTGCTAAAGAAAGTAAGACTATGGGTGTATGGAAGGGTATAACTTATATGACCCTTATAGATAAGTTGTATGATCTAAGTAGAGTTGATAAATATCGCTTTGATTTAGAACTTAAGGTTATTTATAAATGTGGTAGTGGAGATAGAATCTCTATTCATCCAACGAAGATTAATACTGATAGTGAGCCAGAACTTTGGCTTGAGGAGTTATCTTACTTTATTCTGTACTGTACCCTTTTATATGTGTCCATTTTATCGAAGTTGAGTCCTATGGGTGAGAGTTATAGTCAAATTGCCTTATTTTTTTCCGGAAAGAGGTGCGGAGAAAGTAGAAGAGCAACAGGTAGATCTAACTCCGGCTGCATTAGCAACATATCCTCTAGATGAGTTGAACGAATGCTTTGGTGATAGTGTTAACTTAAACAACATTAAGAAGGAACTTGCAAATAATAAAAAGGAATATGCAACTAGTAAGAATAGATTACAAGAAGAGTCAAGTAAAGTACCGAAGACTCTAGGGACAACCGTAGAGACTTCAAGTAGTGGAGTCCGTAGGATAAGAATGGTAGATAATGCATCCAAATGAATTGTTCCTGTATTTTTGGTGGGAGAATTGCCATAAAAAACCCCAAAAAACTTATCAATTGGATCTTGTAATTCAGTGAAAATCATGATAGGTCAACTATTTGAGAATAAAGAAGACTTAAAGTTGAAGTTGCACTTATATGCAATGAAGTCCAATTTTGAGTTCAAGATGAAAAAGTCAGGAAAAAACTATTGGTTTATTACATATATAGATGACAATTATACATAGTGGTTGCAAGCTAGAAAAATAGCACAATCTGACATCTTTAAGGTGCGAAGATATGCCTAAACATACATGTTCATTGGTAATAAGGCATAAGGACAACTGACAAGTTGCACAATAGGTTATTAGACATTGCATTAAGAGAAAGCACACAAATCCAGCTAATCTAAATTAGGCCCCTTGGTTAATAATTGACGATTTCTCTAGAGACTATGGGATTAACATGATGTATGAAAAGACATGAAGGTATAAGAAAAAAGCACTTGTGTATGTTAGGAGAACATTGGATGGATCGTAACAAAAGCTACCATTTTACCTATATATGTTAGAGAAGATCAATTCAGGAACAGTAACTTATTTAAAGACCGATGAGTTGAGGTGTTTCAAGTATTTCTTCATATTACTTAGTGTATCTATTAGGGACTTTAGAGTAGCATGTCGTCCTGTGTTATGTGTGAATGAATCATTCTTAAAAACCAACTGTGGAAAGACAATATTGGCTGTTATTGCATAAGATGCAAACAAGCAGTTGTATCCTGTTGCATTTAGAGTAGTGGACTCAGAGAATAACGAATCTTAGATGTATTTTATTGTGAAACTAAGGGAAGCAATTGGAGACGTTGAAAACTTGGTCTTCGCATCAGACTGACACCCAAGTATTATGAATGCATTGTCTACTATGTTCCCTGAAGCACATCATCGAGTGCACATACATCATGTTAATATGAATATTTAAGCAAAATTCAAGACTGATCATTGCTATAGTGAATACTTCTTGGTGGCAAAATCTTATCGGATGAGTAACTTTCTTCATCATTTTGAGAAGATCAAAGTCAAGGATGAAACCATTGCTTATTATTTAGTTGAAATAAGCATTGAGAAATGGAGTCGTGCAAACTTCTTTGGACTTCGTTACAATTTCATTACAAGTAATAATACTGAGAGCTTTAACAATACTAGTAGAGATGCACGAAAGTATCCAATCACAACTTTTGCAGAGTTTCTGGGGTATGTACTGTAAACTTGGTCCTTTGAAAGGAAAATCTTGGCAATAGATTCCAATAAACCATTAGCCAAAAAAATTAAAAAGAAATTGGAAGAGCGTATTGAGGTTACGAAGACTATAATTGTGCAGCTGCTCAGCTACTATGAGTTTTATGTGATGGACGGTGATAGAGAAGGTTAGGTTAACTTACATACAAAGAGTTGTAGTTGTAGGAAGTTTGATTTGATAAGTCTTCCATGTATGCATGCATTGGGGGTGTATCTGCATCAACGTATCAATCGATATACTTTGTATTCCCAGTATTACATAGTTGACGTATGGTTGTATAGCTATACAGAGACTATATATTTAGTGGGAAATAGAGAAAAATCGGATGTACCTGATGATATTAGCAGACGTATGATGAAACTAGTTCCTTATAAACCGAAGGCTACCTAGCTAAAAATAAACCATAAAAAGTTGTAGGGGGAGAAGATCAAAATGTAATGTTATTGTAGCCATTGCAGGGGGAAAATGCCATAATCGGGTAACTTGTAAGTACATGATGCCTATAACTTCAAATAAAGCATCAACATAGGCATAAACAATAAATAAAGTATCTTGAGAAGTTTATACTATTAATTTTATCATTTTAATGTTATGATTTTAAGTATAATGTTGTAATGAATAATTTTTAATATTTTACTTGGAATAAGTTTGGAATAATATTTACTTTATTAGAATATTAGAATGATATAATATTATGAAAAAATTACAATAGTCGAAATATTGTCGAATGGGAATTAAAAACTGTCGAAACCAAGTCAAAAATAATCGAATTAGCATTAATCAAAATTGAAAATTATATCATCAAAATTTCTTAATCGAAACTAATTGGAATAGATCAAAATTGGTCGAACATGTGTCGAATTTCAACAAATTGTATCAAATTTTGATTATTGTATATGTCTAGACTTTTTAAATTATTTAAATTAAATATAATCGAAAACAGTGACGAATTGCATCAAATTCGATTATTATATACGTCTAGACTTTTTAAGTTACTTGAATCAAAAATCAATTGGAAAAACATCTAATGTAATTGAAAATAGTGGCGAATTTCATCGAATTCGATTATTATATAGGTCTAGACTTTTTAAGTTGCTTGAATCAAAATTTAATCGAAAATGCATCGAATATAATCAAAAAAAGTGACGAATTATATCAAATTTCAACTGTGATTAAAAACTTGAATTATATCTCATTCATTTTGAATTCAAATTTTAACCTAGTTATGCATTGAAACATAATTCATACATATTACATCATCAACTTTATCCTAAACAAAATTATTTACATAAATGAGAAAAACCAACAACTACACAAAAATAAATAATATACACCTATGGCTCTATATTCTGGTAGAATAAATCTACACATAAGTTGTCTCTTGAATATTGAATAATATCATAAATAACGCAAAACATTGGAATGCCGGCTAACAAACATTTCAAGTATTTTACAACAAAAATGTCACAATCTCCACTGCAAAGCCAAATAAATCTAGTTAGTGTTAAATAATCAATTGAAGAAATATTTTTTAATTTCCTTTTATTGTATTAAATTACCTTTCGCTGTTTGTGGCATTACACTAGGAGGTAACCTTCTAACATCAAAATTATGAGGTTTCATCATCCTAGCCAAATCAAGATCATTACGATCAGTAACTCCTTCAACATTCAGCAGAAAGTATGACAACATCTTCATCATTGGATGCATGACTTTCTCGATTCGTGCATCATCATACAATACTTGGTCAGAGTTATATATCGTGAGCATATGCGGAAGAAGATCTATCTGTACAAGAACCCAATGATTTGAACTAATGTTCAATGGATAGTAAACTTCGTCAACCTCTTCCCAATCACGTTGAAAATTATCTGGATCATCTTTGGCATAGTCAGTAAGCTGGTCCTCCCACTTAAATTTTGCTTTATTAGAGCTTTTTTGGAAAGAATCCTACTAACCATTCATGTATGCACTGTAAACTGTGTCTGCAAAGGGCATTTTCTTTCTATAAGCCTTTGGAAACAACCAAAGACATTCTCGTATCAACCAAAAAACGGTGTCAATATGCTACAAATAGAAGGAATACAATAACTTTTAAATGAATATAGAAAGGATGAACAAAGAAAAATTTAATTATAAATCCAATTATCTCATCTAAAAGCCACTTCTAACAGGTCTGTAGGTAGAAGAAGAATCCAGTAGTAGCAGCACTAGTGGAAAGCTAGATTGGTTTCCGCTTATCAATAAGTTCTGCAAGCCATCTCCTAAGTGTATCAAGCTATTTTTTTTTTTTCAATTTTCTAGAATAGGTTTGGTTTGCATTGATTGTTGACCTTGAACTTCTTGTGAGATGGATCGGTGTCGTCAATCAGTTTCTTAGACCGTTAGACGACCCGTTTTTTCCTACCAAACTTAACTCCAGCCACCTCAGCTAGTTGTAGCTTTTTCACTCGTAGAGTTTGCTGCTCTTTCAGAGTGTGCTCTTTAATGGGAGTATGTATGATAATATTTTCACTTGGCTAATACCCTTGAGGAAGGATATTTGACTAGGTGGCCTCAGAAGAACTGGTTGGCCACCGATATACTTTGATTTCCTCCATTATCTTCAATAGCCTATGAAGTTTATCATTAAAAATCACCTGGTTCGCCTTTAGTTTAGTCTAGTTCACCTTCAACTCAACGATGTTAGCCTTTAACTCAAGATAGAACTTATGTGCAAGTCATTTGATAGTTTCTCCTTTACTTCATTTGTGGGAGCGTGAAAGATTCCACCTCTTCTGCAGCTCACTTTGCTTCGGCAATCTCCTTCTTATTCTCGTCCTTCTCTTCAAGATCAATTCCCTCTTCCTCAAGTCCAAACTACCAAGGCTATAGTATGGATCGTTATATATATGTTCGTAAAATTCCTTCTCAGCCTCCTGTGGATTCAATAATGCCTTTGTGACAAGCTGTAAAATAGTTCAAATTAAAATTTAATCAACTTATGAATTTATAAAATTAATTATATAGAATAGAATCCATTTTCTGAAATTACTTTGTTAATCTTGAATACATCAATATAATCCTTCACTGATGGCATTTTATTACTTGACTATAAGAGCATCCTTAAGAATTTGATGTCAAGGTTCTTAGAAAATGCACCAGTAAGTTTGGGGATATCCTCATAAGCCCAATACTATAAAGTAATGCTAAACCCATAGACTGTGTATTGAGCTTCCTTTACCTTCTTATTCTTTTTCATCTTCTGAAGGTAGTTTTCTCACTAATGCATCATGTCCTTATTCAAACTAGCAAATGTTATCTCATAAGATCGCCTTCCCAATGAATAATTAAAGAAATACTCTTCATTCTCTACAAAAGAAAGCATAGCCATCAGAATCTTGGTGCTTGACTCATGTGCCACCAATATCCCATCTACTAGGTAACACAACCCCAATTTCTATACGTCCTCCTTCTCTTCATAATTAGAAACACAGCTTCGAATTCACTAGATCTCACGTTAACATTGTTATTCAGATATGTCTCCCTGAGCCTCATGCTACTAGACATAGACTTGTACTTCACAACGTCTGGATCTTTGCCGAAGTTTAATGCCATTATCAAAGTAAACTCACCAAGCTCGAATCTCAAGTTACTATTCCTAATGAAAACTGAAACTTTGTCGGGTTTTTGGATTTTACCTTCCTTAATAGTAGTTGGTATATAATTACTCCAGCTGCTTGCATTGGAGGAGCAAGAAAAAACTATTCAAACAGACATTTCTTTATCCTTTCTAACAAATCATTCTTTTAAAATCCCTCTTTAATCTTTGACATCACCGTTGTTTCTTTTATAGTGACATTTCTAAGAAAGTGTTCATCAAAAGGTACAAGGAGATTTGAATTTTAGTTTTGTATTAGAGAAAAAAAAACAATTTAGACTATATTTTCATAAATTTAACATACATCAAGTGCATCAAAATGTAGTCAAAGATCATTGAAATAGGTCGAAATTCAATCGAAATTGTGACCCTTTAGATTTTGATGTCCTTTCGATTGTCATCGAAAAATCCTATAGAAACTATCTCAAATAGCCATGGGGTTGAAATACACCATTGAAACTCATCGAAAAATAAAGCATGTCGAAATGGAATAAAAAATTAATCAAAAACCGTCGAACCAAGTGTAACTACTAACTACTAGAAAAGAAAATTAAAATGTCATCGAAAAACAATCGAAATAACAACGAAAGTTTAGTTTAGTTTTTTTAAAATGTCATCGAAAATGTATCTAAATTTCGGCATTGATAATCGAAATAGCATTGAAATACCATCGAAAAGACGTCGAAGTTCACATCACTGTGCAATTTTTCTAGAATTATGTTTTACCTATGCTCATCGAAATGTGATCGAAATATGTCAAAAATGCATCAAAACAGAATCAAAATGAAGTCGAAAATTACGTATATAGAAATTTAAAAAATCATTATCTCATAAATGAGAAATTATCTAATTTAATCAAAATATTGACAAAAAATTTCTAAATTGGCTTTAACTACAAAGCCATAAATTCAAAAAAATAAAACCCTCGAATCATATTTTGTGTACTTTCTTTTGGGGACTCATTTTTCTCAACGTAATCCTTAACAGTAGCTGAGATTCATAATTTATGGCAAGACAGCACAACGGATTTTTGTCTTCTTTGATTTATGGCATGACAGGTTCTCGACTCTTCAAAGAAAGAGAGGCAAGAGAGAGTTTTCGTCTTCCTCGGTTACTCTTTAGATGACGTGAGAGAACGACTCTTCAAACGATAGTAGCGACAGAGATTGAAGAGAAAGCAAGGGATTTCGCAAACAATTTCAGAGGAAAATATAAAACACTCATTTGAAAGTGAGGCATATTTTCTCTTAGGTATTAGTAAGAGTATTTTTGTTTGCACACATATTTTTTAAATATTTTTTCACTTATGTATATGGGCCAAAATAAGGGTATTAAAGAGCATATTTGGCCTAATTTCTATTTTTATATAGCAAAAAATAGAAATATATAGAATAGAGAAGACGAACCCAAAAAAGGATTAATGGCAAAATAAGATTGAAGAAGATAAGTTAAGATGGATCAGCTCAAATCTGAATCATCTAGTGTAAAAATGTACATTGACGACCAAGATGAGAATGTATAGAGGATAGAGAAGATGAAGGTATGGATAGCTATGACCTTGCCATTGATTTTCATCCTGCCAAACTCCATGGTTAACTGTGGCCCGAAAGCTGAGTTTCTAGAGCAACAAAAAAAAAAGAAGGTTTGGAAGCAGGTGATATGTTGACAAATTGAAAGTTATTCATACCAGCAATATTTTAGACTTTTTATTGTATGGGAGTACTATAAATATCAATTTGAAAAAGTGAACAAAAAAAGTCCATTTGCCTCAAATATGAACTCTCCACTTCAATTTCCCAAGTACTAGACCAATATTGAATTTTTAAAGCATATTTATATAAATGCTCGTTCTATTTTTGATATATAGATCATATTTTATACCCATTTTTATATACAGTTTTAGAGAAATGTATACCGACATAGGTACTTTGTAATTTTATGTCTAAACTTATACCTAAGAGTCGGTATATTTCATAATATATACCATATATATATATATATTCATACTGTAAATATATACCACACATATTTCATATGCGAGATGTATACCGAAAAATTACATGAAACTATTAAAATGAAAAATCGGATATTGGTGAAATATAAGGTCAAAAAAGGATGCTAGGCCTGAATTTCACCATTAAAAAATCTAGAGCATCTTTGAGTTTCTTAAGAGTAATTATAGATATGTTTTTTTTTCCACTTCATTTTAGCGAGTGTTCATCTTTTTCCTCTTTATAGCTAAATGGCCAAGTAAATTAATTTTTATAAGGTTAAATATAGTAATGGTCTTTGAATTATACTTATTGTACCATTTTATCCCCTAAATTTTAAACTTACACAGTAATGATCCCTAAGCATAATTGTTATAGTAATAGCCTATTTGTCATAAACTATTAATGTTTTTAACAGAAAATGGTCATAAACAAAACGTATAATTGGATATTATTTATAAATTAATTTTTTTTTAATCATAATTACTAAACTGTGTGCTTTGAATAAGACTCATTTTTTGTTAAAAAGTTAACAATTTCTGAAAATAATAGTCATTGCTGCAATAATTGTATAAGTATTAGTAGTCTACTATGTAAGTTAAGAATTCAGAATCTCATTATTAATCATAGTTACTAAATTGTATGCTCTATAATGACTTATTTTTATTAAATATTTAACAGTTTGTGACAAAAGTATCATTATTGTTGCAATAATTATAAAATTCAAGACCATTAACCTGTAAGTTAAAATTCAAGGAGCAAAGTAATACTACGGGTATAATTGATGGCTATTAATATCATTAACCTATTTTTATATTGGTTATAGTCAACACATATTGTGAATTCTAATTTATATGCTAAGTATATTGAGATTTGCACTAGATGTAGCAACTATGTTTACTAGATCTTTGGCTTTTTTGTTACAAAGTTTGAAAAAAGAGACATATGACATAAAGATAAAGTGGCTCAAAATTTGACCATTTTGTAGAAAGCACTCCCTTTTCGGTGTTTTCGTCGGACTATATGTTTTTCTCATGTTACTACTTACTAATCTCTTTAGCATGAAAGTGAAGGAGAAAATGGGGAAGCATCCTTTAGCGTGAAATATATAAATTTGTAACTTAGTTAAAAGCTTAGAAATATAGAAGTTTAAAAAAAATAGAAAAAAAAGTGACATTTTTTTTTTACTCTTGTTCGAAAAAAGAAATACTGATAACTATAAATGGGCTTGAGAATGGAATGGTGTAAAATAGTTGAACCAAACAGGTTCCAATAATGTTACTTGCTAGTTAAATAATTACCTTTTTAATTCAACAATAAAAAAATTGATTAATTTGGTAGGCCTATATATATATATATATATATATATATATATATATATATATATAGGACGAGTTTCTAATGAATATTTTTGTTTTTGCACTAGCAATGAGTACATTTAACCAAGTTGGAAACGGCCTATAATAACGAGTTAGTTCTACATATTTCCATTCTAATTCCATAGACAATAGTTTTGGATTATTGTTTTGGGGGTTATTTTTAATAATTGCAGAATACGATTTAGTTTTAATTCAAAAAATTCCATTCTTTTTCTTCTCCTTACTTTTAATTTCTGATATTTTTTTAATCATACTTTAACTTAATTTAATATGAATGAAAGGTTTTCGAAATTTAAATTACCATTTTTTTTGACATAATGTAGGATTTTATTTTGTTATATTTCCTAATTTTTCAAATTTTCAATTTACCTATAAGATAACTTAATTTCTCATGTAATTTAATCATCAAATTTCTTACATTTTTGTTGATTTGTTTTATTTAATCACTTTAATATGAATAAATTATTTATAAAAATTTAGTCACTAATAATGTTTTCTTTCTTGCGTTAGTAGAGGATGTGATTTTTTTTTTCCCTTTTTGTTTACTTATTTAGGATTACTTATTTAGGATCATTTGAATTCAATGAGGTAAGAAATGACAAAATAGAACATGGATTAGAATATTAGGAGTAGGGATGAGATTGAAACAAATGTGCCTATTTGGACTAGCTCAGTAAATGGGATAAAATAGGATAATGATTGATTATTAGGTCAGAAATTTGACTTTTAGAGTACGAACAATTATTTTTATTCTTTTTTTCTTTTATAATAAGTAAAGATAATTAATCAAGCTCCGTTCAAAAAGAAAAAAGAAAGAAAGAAATGTAAATAACCCAACTAACAGTTTACTCATACATCAAATAATGTATAATATATTAAATACAATAGATTTTTCCAGTACAATGAACCAACTCATTATCACACTAATTACAATCAGTCAATCTAAATCAGAGTACTCGTGAATATGTAAATATTACGATACCCATATTAAAAAAGCAGCCATATATATGCATTTATATACTCTTTTACTATTTGAAAAAGGTCATCAGTAAAAGGTTCAATCGAAAAAAGGCCCTAGATGCTTTTCTTTTTCTTTCATGACATACAGCTTTAGAATAAGAGGGATGTTTTCTTCCTTGCTGCATGTGAGATGAATATATAACTGCACAAAACAATGCAAAGAAGTCAAGAATAATATATATTTTATGCTTCATTTATATACCCTATTACCTAGCTATATATATATATATATATATACACCTTTTTTACATACATATAGATCTTTGCTAGAATCTGATTCCACGATATGTTAACAGTTCAATATAGAACAATCATGTACTATACTTTGCCTCCCTTTATTTTTTCGCTTTCAAATCCCATCTTTACTTTTCTAATATCATCAACTTTTTTCCTTGTCCATTCAATTCCGCCATTTTTATTGGTTTCTGCACCACCATCCCTTTCTTCTTTCAATCCTCAAATTCATGACAGTGAAGGTAATTAGTTTTTTCAAAACATCTATTTATATATATATGTATATATATTATTGGCTCAAAATCTCCATTATTTTTTTTTTAATCTTATAACAATTATTTTTTTCATATTTCCCCATAGATATATATATATATATATATATATATATATAATATTCATTTGCAGTTTTGCTGCATGGTGATGCGGATCAATATTGACTGCAATGGTTGTTACAGAAAAGTAAGGAAAGCACTTCTTGATATACACGGTGCGTATAATGTATATTAATGTATGTGTGTGTATATTAAATCTCATCGTAATTATTTATCTTAGTAGTCCTTTTTTTTTTTTGTCCCTGTAATATATAAAAATGAATATAGAATTGGAGACTCATTTAATAGAAAAGAAGCAGAGCAGGGTTAGTGTATACGGAAGATTCAGCCCACAAGCCATAGCCATCAAGATAAGGAACAAGACTAATCGCAGAGTTGAGATATTGGAGGTGCAAGAGTTCTTAGCACCAGAAGACGTCGTTGAGAACCATACTCATCATACTGATCATGACCAAAAACCATTAATGAGCACTTCTTGGAATATGGCCGTAACAACCCATAATAACCAGATTGAAACAAGAATTGTGTAAGATGCCTGAGAGGTAAGATGTTCAAGATAGATAATTAACGACCGTTTTAGTGTGACTGATTCGAACTTAAGATCTTTGACATCTTTGACATCTTTGACGAGGTCAAAGATCAACCTTACCACCTCCACATGCTGCTATTTTTATTGAATACTATTAATATCGCGTTGTGATGTTAATATGAATTTTTTTTTTTTCTTTTTGTTATAAATATGAAGAGTCAATAATGTTCAGTTACATTTATCTCATAGTCATGTCGTTTTGCTTTTTCATTGATTGACAGTTATTTGTAATTTTAATAGTCATCCCGTTTTGCTTTTTGATTAATTGGCAATTATACAAGTCAATATAATGAGAGTAAGCTCTAATTTGTTTGTAATTCCTTACTACAGTAAAAGGGGCTTCTTAGCCAAAAATGTTTTGGTCATTTTTGAAACACTTTTAAAAAATAGCCAAATTCATAAAAAAAAATGCAGAAATAAATCAATTTCATAAAAAATTATATCAATATCAAACAGTAACAAAATTGATGTATTTTTGTATACAATTGATATTGTTGGTATTATTCTTACCAGCCGTCCACGTGTCTCTGAACTGCTGATGAGGTATCTACTAACTGTCCACATATCCTTGCTATCCTGGAATATCTTTAGCTTCGGGTTGAGATAGAGAGGCGGGGGGCCACTTGCAAAGATTCTCTGATACTTAAGTCAGTGATTTATCCCTGAGATTGAACAACAAGGATTTAGTTTTTCTCTATAAATATTTTTTTTTTGTATTCTGTATTGTCTCTTGTATATCACTTTAGGGAAGAAACAAGGCTTATATGTATAATCCTGGAACTGGGAATTTTCTGGCTCTCAATCTCAGGATCGAGTACCTTTTTCCATCATGACTTACTCCAGAAATCACGGGTCGTGATTACCATAACCTCCCTTGCATTGTCGCGGCCTGTTTTCTGCCATCCCCTATGACTCCAGCCTGTCGGGGGTGAGATTTTGACAAGTCGCCGCTCTGTCAGGACGACTTGCCCAATGCACGCACCTACCCAGGATCACATTAAATGCTCTGTCTAGGTCTGAAGTGGTGAACTGCTTCCCACGGTATTCTGGCAGAAGACCCTTGAGGCTCCCGACTCCCAGCTGTCGAGGTAAGAATCAGACTGGGCTGAATCCATTCAGGGTCTGGGATGGGTTTGGCCCTATCCTCGGACAGCCTATGGGCCTATGCGGTACCACGTGTGACTCGCGTGGCCTTTAATCAGTCACTCTGGACACTTTTCAGATGGTGTGCCCCGCTTATGACCTGTTCTGCTACTTAATCGTCTACGTGGTGTATGTTTTAGGAATGGGTCCCACAACTGGCCCCCATTTCCCTATTTGATGGATTCGTATCCATCAAGTGGGGAAATCGTTTCTCCTGTCCTTCAATTCGAGGGATACGCGTGGCTCCTTCACCGTCACTCCTTCCCAATTGCCAACGTTGGGGCACGCCATCCCATGTCACAATTTTTTTCAAATATTTGAAATTCTAACGCCTCTGTCTTCGTTGCCCTGCTCTTCTCCAGGAAAAACTCTTCGGCTCCTGCTCTATTAAAGCCATATTTACGCTCATTTATTACTTTACCAAAATCTCCAAGTATTCCAACTTTCTCAAATCTTAGGGTTTCCGCATCTCTCTTTTTCTAGGACCTTTCGTCTTCTTTGACCGCACCTAACATGATGGCCCTGAATCTGAGTCAGAAACTCCGCTCCATCGCGGATTCCAAATTAGGGTCGTTGAGGAGGCAGCTCTGTTTCCCCAGCGGAGTCACTTTAGAGAGGGTCGACGGCCCGGCAGACTGGTACATTTTCCCCTCTGCTCCGGAAAGCTCCATCGTCCTGGGGAGGAGGCATCTGGAGTGGTTGCAGTTTCCTCTTCCTCCCTTGGTCCACCAGTTCTTTAGCCTTACGGGGATTCATCCAATGTAGCTCAATGCTAACGGAATCATGATCCTGATGGGGTTTTCTGCCTTGTCCGTCCTCCTCAACATGCATATTGACCTGGAAGTAGTTTTCTATGCCTATAAGCTTATCCTCATCCCCAAAAAGAGATCTTACCCCATTTTCTATCTCCAGCCGCTCCCGAGGTGCCACATCTTCTGGGGCTTGCCAAGGTCAGACAAGCAGTGGGACTCTCATTCCAGGATATACGCCGTCGGAGGGGCGTGGTGCTCTTCCTGGATGAACGGAGAGTGTTTTCAAATCCCCTCGTTCTTTCTGCAAAGTAAGTACTGGGTTGTGAATTTTGGGTCCGTGCATATTTCGTCCATTTTTACTCATGACATTTTTCCTTGTGTAGCCTTTGCAGAGGAAAGCAAGTTCGAGCCTCGGCTGTCGGTGGGTCAGCTCCAGGAGCTGGAGGGAATCATCCTCTTCGGGTCATCCGGGAATTGCCGACACATCCAGGCTGTCCTGAATCCCCAGGTGATGAACATGATTCCAAGGATGGTCTCATATCTCCTCTTCCCTCTAGACACGTGGGTCATCACCAAGCACCTTTGGAGCCAGCTTGATGCCTCCGCCCTGAATCAATTCCCCCGGGATGAGTAGGGTCGCATCGCCATGGTGGGCCATCAGATCACGGCCTCGAGCCAGTTGGCAGGTCCCAATGACTTGGTGGCGCTGACCAGCCACGAGCTCGAAGAAGCAGTGAAGCTCGTGGTCGAGGAGTGTGCCAAGCTTCGTAGGGAGGAAACCGTTGCCCCTAAGAGGGCTAAGGGTGAGTTAATTTTTGTATCTTGGGGCTCCGTCAGTCAGGTCATGGCCGCATTTTAACCATGTGGCTTGCTCTTTGTAGGTTTGGAAGCAGGCCCTTCGCAGACCCCTCCCCGATCAAGGGGAAGACCGTTGTGCACAAGGCTCGCACCAAGGTCCCCGTTGGTTGGCGTTCGGTGGTGTCCTCGGAGGACGAGGCCTCAAGAGTTGTCATCCCAAGAATAGGCTTAGACGACGACCTGGAGGGTCTGTTCATGACTGGAGATAAAATGCCAGTAGTGCCAACTCCTGAGGTGGGCAGGCTCGTGGTCCAGGAGGCGCCGGCCATAAGGGTTGTGTATGGCAAAGGTGCGCCCTCGAGCCTGCTCGGTGAGCCTTTTGCGCTGACCTCTTCTGCCCACAGCTCTGGCTCGAAGGCGGGAGCGGGGTCCGGTGTCTCCCGCTCCCGTGAGAGATTGCTGAGCTCAGTGGAGGGGCTCTGAGGTTGAAGTCTCGGCTATCTTCCCCTCCCCCAGTCTCCATGAAGCGCGATCGCGAACCCGATTCGTCCAAGGGGGAGGGGAGCCCGGTGAAGAGAGGCAGAACTTCCCCTGCTTTCGACAGTGACGACAACGGGGCTACTTTGACTCTCATGAGGAGGAGGAGGTCCGTGTGAGGTGGCACGTCTAAGGATGCTGGTAAAGATAATACCGAAAAATCACACCAGGGCATTCCTTCAGGGGAGGTAGTGGCTAAAGCTGCTGACGCAGTAATGGTCATCGTAGCTTCTTCTGTCGAGGGTGCACTCGGTAACGCCTCACTCTCCATCGCCACCACCTTTGCCACTCTGAGGGCATCAAAAGAAGTCGCTAGAGTGCATCCAGTGGGGGGTGAAGGTGCTCTCGTGGTTGGCGGGGTGGAATCGTATTCCTCAGACACGGACAATGCCCAGAGAGAGGGTGTGGCTACGGAGCTCGAGCTGGAGGCACTCTCCTCAGAGAATGTAGAGCTTGTGGCCAGCCGCAACATCGCACAAGTTTGTTTCGTCTTACTATATGCAACAGATTCTTAGCGTCCTCTCTGACCACTAACTCCTCTTTCTTGTACTTTGCAGCTAGCTGCCGTCTAGTTCTTCTACTCCAATCGCGTTAGCGAGCTGACCGGGCAGCTGAATGCCCGTACCATGATGGCCGAGTGGAGCGAGGCTGCCCTTCCCACGTTGAGGGTAGATTTCGACTTATACCAGAGCCTGGATGAGGCTATGGTCAGTAGCACGGTGGCCCATGCTTTGAGCACCGAAAGGGCCAGGCGCGAGGAGCTGGTCACCGCATTGGCCGAGGCAGAAACCACCAGGTTAGTCCAAACCGAGGCTGCCAGTTTGACCCAGGCCGAGCTCGAGGCCAAGAAGCAGGAACTACAAAATGTAGGGGCAGAGATGGGTCTGGCTTTCGTCACTCGCGACAGAGTCGTCGACAAGGCCAAAGAGGTGAGGAAAGCCGAGGTGAAAGCCAAACTTGAGGCCCATTCTTTGCAGCATAGGCTCGACCGGTCTAGCGAGGTAATCTGACATCTCTATTCAGATTACTTAAAACTGATGGAGGCTCATGTCGAGTTGTTTCACAAACGTGGCAAAGATCTCACCGATATTAACAATCTTTTGATCGACTTATCGCAGTGGCAAGCAAAGCTGAGGCTAACTGCGCTGAGGGATAGACTGGTAGACGTGGAAAAGCTGAAGACAAGGTACCAGAGGCAGGTGGATGTCCTTTCTACAGAGAGCTACAGGTCTGGCTGGGAGAACAGAAAGTTCGAAGGCCATGCAGAGGTGGTAACGCCGGACCAGTTCGATGAGCAGAAAGGCGTCGAGAGGGACCATTATTCCGTCAGGTACTATATGCAGTAGTTAAGGGATGAGATTAATATTGTGTACCCTGCTGATGTGTTATAGATGCTCGACGAAGATAAAGATGGGCCCTCTACATCTGCTTTTGTCGCCAAGGAGACCGTCCCTGCTCCGGGTCTGCCAGAACAAGCTACGGAGGTCTTTGGGGATTAGCCTGTCGAGGGAGCCTTGACGGGCGGAGGGTCAAGTGCGGTCGTCTTGTCCAGCGATGATTCTGCTTCCACTGCAGCTGGCCCAAGCTTCAAAGTCGGCATCGCTTCCCTCCCCGGAGGTAACTAGGGACTCTCCCCCTTATGTACATTTGTAAAGTGCTGACCACTCTGTATAGAGCTGACCCCTGTTGCAAGCAACTGTTTAAAAAATAAAACGGCGCATTCTTCTCACGCTTATTCTATGTGATCTATTATATTCATTATTATATTATTTTTGTTGCTTGCATCCGTGGTCAGGGTCAGGCATCGTATACAATGCCATTCCTTTGTCGACGGTTTGCCCGGCCTCCGGGTCTGGCCCAATCATATATGATGCGGAGTTACTAGCAAATTCCCCTCATACTACAACTGACGAGGTCAGTACCGGAGATCGGGACGTGAGTTATGGCTCGCCCGACTTTGAGGATATGTAACTTCCGTTATGACTCATCTTAGCAGAATATGATCCGCGCGTATGGCTGGACTTCTCCGACCCTAAATGGGAACGCGCAAGGAACCAGCTCCAAGGATTGTTCGACAACTGTTTGGACCCATCGCTTCAGAGGAGGAGGCCTGGGCTTGGCTCTTTTCAGGAGCGAACAGGATGTTACCACTCCGACGTGTCCTTGCGAGTCTTCCTGAGACCTGCTCCTTACAAATAGAGACACCGGGTCCGTGTCTGTATCGACCACGCATCTTGTAATCTAAGCAATAATAAACAGAATTTGGTTGTAATTTCTTCTTTCGCGCTTAGTCTTGCTCGGACCTACTTCCAATGGGTAGGTCTTCGTTCCATTCACTTCCTGCCCATGCTTAGCTAAGGCGCTCTCTGGGGAGGGTCTGCTTCCAACGGGTAGACCTTGACCCCTTTTTCCTTTTGCCCATGCTTAGCTTAAGTACTCTCTGGGAAGGGTCTACTTCCAATTGGTAGACCCTGGTCCCGTTTGCCTTTGGCTGTGCATAGCTAAGGTGCCCCCTGGGGTCGTCAACAAGCGACGTTATCCCTGTGGTGCAATTCTTGGCGAGGTCTGCTGGCAAATTTTTTATTGCCCAGCTCAATCCCCTCCGCGCGTTTTCTCGGGACATCGGCAATTATTTTATTGCGTGAGATGATTCCCATAGCGATCCTTACTGAGGTCTGCTGGCAAGCATTTGACTGAGCAGCGCGATTCTCTTCTTGCATTTTCCTGGGCCATCGGCAAGCATTCTATTGCATGATGTGATTCCCATAGTGCGATCCTTACCGAGGTCTGCTAGCAAGCATTTGACTGCACAGTCTGATCCTCTTCATGCATTTTCCCGGGCCATCGGCAAGCATTCAATTGTACGATGTGATTCCTATAGCGTCATCCTTACCGAGGTCTGCTGGCAAGTATTTGACTGCGCAGTCCGATCCTCTTCGTGCATTTTCTCGGGTCATCGGCAAGCGACGTGATCCTTGCAGTACGATTTTTATGAGGTATACTAGCAAGTTTTTGATTGCGCAGCTCTTTCTTCTTCGTACATTTTCTCGGGTCGTCGGCAAGTGACGTGATCCCCGCAGTATGATCTTTGATGAGGTCTGCTGGCAAGTTTTTGGTTGCGTAGCTCTTTCTTCTTCGTACGTTCTCTCGGGTCGTCGACAAGCGACGTGGTCCCTGCATTACGATTTTTATGAGGTCTGCTGGCAAGTTTTTGGTTGCGCAGCTCTTTCATCTTCGTATGTTTTCTCGGGTCATCGGCAAGCGACATGATCCCCGTAATATGATCTTTGATGAGGTCTGCTGGTAAGTTTTCGGTTGCGCAGCTCTTTCCTCTTCGTACGTTTTCTCGGGTCGTCGGCAAGCGACGTGATCCCCGCCATACGATCTTTTGCGCTAATGGCCCGTGGGGTCTGGCACTGTGGGCAGACACTTTTACATAGCAATCCAAAGCATAAATCCGTGGAGCGGGAACCCTCACCTGTTTTGGAATTAAGCTGTTTAATAATACAAGCATTCACATGTGTCTTACAGCATTTACACGCATCTTACACGTAATACTTCTTCAGGTGTTCGGCGTTCCACGTGTTTGGCAGGATCTTCCCGGTCTTGAGTTCTTTCATGACATATGCACCACTATCAAGCGCCTTGATTACCTCATAAGGCCCGACCCAGCTAGAGTCTAGCTTCGAGAAATTCCCCGTTCTGACCTTCAAGACCCAATCGCCGACGTTAAATCGACGAGCGCTAACCTTCTTTGCATAGTAGGACCTGGACTGCTGATAGTACGAGGCCCGGTGGACCAGGGCCATGTCCCTTGTTTCTTCCAGGAGGTCTGTGTTGCGGCTTAGCTGCTGCTCGTTCAGTGAGGTGTCTCTCACCACTTCAGAGTGAAGGTTTGGGAGGCCAATCTCTATCGGGATCACAGCTTCTGACCCGTAGACCATAGCGAATGGTGTTCTTCCTGTTGACCTCTGGTCCGTGGTTCGATAGGCTCACACGACGGTCGGTAGCTCTTCTAACCACCCCCTTTTGGCCTCTTGCAAGTTCTTTTTTATATTGCTGAATATGGCCTTGTTCGTTGCTTCTGCTTGGCCGTTCCCCTGAGGGTAATTTACGGATGAGAAGCTGAGCCTTATATCGTACAACTCACACAGATCCTTTAGCTTCGCGTTATGGAATTGCATACTGTGATCGGCATGTATCTCTCTCGGGATCCCGTACCGGCATATTATATTTTTCCAAATGAAATTAATCGTGTTTGCCTTGTTGACGGTTATGTAGGTTTTAGCTTCTACCCATTTGGTGAAATAATCAGTGGCCAGTAGGACATACCTTTTTCTCCTTGGAATTCTGGGGAGTTCTGTGACGATATCCAGGCCCCATTTAGCGAAAAGCCAAGGAGTTATGATCGAATGGAGTTCCTCCACGGGTTGGCACTTAATAGGGGTGAACCTCTGGCACTTGTCACATTTCTTGACAAATTGGGCCGCCTTGGTCATCATGTATGGCCAAAAGTATCCGACAGTCAAGGCCTTGTGGGCGAGGCTACGCCCGCCAGAGTGGTTGCCACATGCTCTTTCGTGAATTTCGTCTATCAGTTTCTGCGCCTCGACGGGGCCTACGCACCTCAGCATTGGTCCCATTGTTGATCTCCTATACAGTGTGTCCGCCACTATAGATTACTGGGCAGCCTTCAGTCTAATCGACCTCGCTTCTTAGGGGTCTGCGGGCAGGTTCCCCGACACCAGATATTGGGTGATGGGTCTCATTCAGCCCTCATCCTCAGAGTCAGCCGCAAATATATGGCGCGCGGGGGCTACCAAGGGGCCTTTTGCATTTTTGCCCTCTGGCAGAATCTTCATATGTTCGGTTGCTCCCCTTATCGATGAGGTTTTAGCTAATTCATCGGCCTTTTGGTTCATCTCCCTAGGTATTTATTCAATATCGAACCTGCTGAAACAGGCTTTCGCCCCCATTTCCTAGGAGAAGTACCTATGCAACCTTGGCTCTTTTACTTCGAAGTCTCCTCTGACCTGACCCACGATTAGCTGCGAGTCAGTTTTTACCACAATGTCCTCCACTCCTAAGTGTAGAGCTAATTCAAGGCCTTGCAGCAGTGCCTCGTACTCCGCCTCATTGTTTGTTGCCTGGAAACCGAGCCTCAAAGCTTTCTCTACCCTGAGTCCTGCCGGGGTCTGCAAGACTATCCCGATACCTGACCCCGAGGCGTTCGTGGATCCGTCGGTGTAGAGGGTCCAGGCTGAAGGGGTGTGAGGTGGGGACGTTTGAAGCGGGTCGTGCGGCTTGCCAAAGGACTGGATTTCCACCAAGAAGTCTGCCATGACTTGCCCTTTCTTCGCTATTTGAGGCCGATATTCGATGTCGTATATCCCCAGCTCGATGGCCCACTTGGTTAGTCGTCTCGACAGGTCCGGCTTGGCCAAGATTTGCCGGATGGGGAAATTCGGATACATCGTTACCGGATGCACCTCAAAGTATTGTCTGAGTCTCTTCTTAGCATTGACTAAAGCTAGGATCAGTCTCTCCGCCATACTATATCGTGTTTCGGCATCCAGAAGTATGCGGCTCGTATAAAACACAGGCTTCTACTTGTCGTCTTCCTCGATGAATAGCACGACACTGATCGCTACTTCGGACATTGCCAAATATAGGTACAGGCGCTGCCCTTCTGCTGGGGAAGCTAGGATAGGCGGATGACTTAATAACAGCTTGAGCTCTATCAGTGCCCTGTCCTGCTCCTCCCCCAGACGACCGTGGGGCTTTTCTTTATGCACTGGAAGAAGGGCTTACATCAGTCAGACATCTTGGAGACAAAACGACATAGGGCGGCTATCTTCCTGGTCAGGCGCTGGACCTCCTGAACAGTCGAGGGTTTTTTCTCGTCTGCGATAGAGGACAACTGGGTCGGGTTGGCCTCGATGCCCCTTTTACTCACGATGTGTCCCAGGAAGATACCCCAAATACGCACTTCTTGGGGTTCAGACGTATCTGGTATCGCCTCAGGATTTAAAAACATTCATCCAGGTGTCCCAGATGGTCCGAGGCCTCCTTGCTCTTTACGACCATGTCGTCGATGTAGACTTCCATCGTCTTCTCGAGCAACCCAGCGAACATTTTATTCATGAGCCTTTGGTAGATCGCCCCTGCGTTCTTCAAGTTGAAAGGCATGCGCCTATAACAGTACAGACCTCACTCCGTGATGAACACTGCATGGATCTGGTCTTCCTTGTATAAAGAAATCTGGTTGTATCCAGAGTAGGCGTCCAAGAAGCGCATCCTATCAAAGCTAGCCGTAGCATCGACCATTTGGTCGATCCTTAGCAGGGGAAAGCTGTCCTTCGGGCAGGCTTTGTTCAGGTTGGTGAAGTCTATGCAAGTATGGTCGTCGCCGTTTTTCTTCTTCACCACCACTGGGTTGGAGTCTCAGCACGGGTATACGCATTCCATAATCAGGCCGTTCTCCAGTAGCGTCTCTACCTCCTAATCTTCGAGGCCTCTGTCTGACCAGAGGGAAATTAGGGTCTGCATTCAATCGGTGGCAGGCATGTAAGGGGTCTATCCTGGGCATGTCGTCGTGGGACCACGCGAAGACATCTTCATTCTGCCTAAGGAATCCCAACAGTTCACTCTTTTCTTCCTCGGGTAGCAGGGCCCTGATTAAGACTACCTTCCCCAGCTCTGCCTCTTTCAAAGGGACCGGCACTAGCTCCTCAATTGTGGATTCTGGCCGTAGGACTCCTCTTCGATCCAATTCATGTACGCCAGCAGGCGGTCCTTTGACTGCTATTTGTCCCCTATCGAGGCACTCGCGTTCGCTTTGGGCCCACCCAGGGCGATTGAAAAACATTTCTTCGCAGAGGCCTAGTCTCCTTTAACGTCTATCATATAAGTGCCATCCTTTGATAGACATCTCAAGACCTAGTGGAGGATGGAGGCGACCCCATGCATGGCGTGGATCGACCCTCTCCCCATAATGACGTTGAAGGAAGACTGGCAATTGATGACGACGAAATCCACGTCCAGGCATTTTTTCGCGGCGCAGACCTTCAGAGTCACGACGCCTAAGGGGCTGACCCTAGCGCCGTTGAAGGTGAACAGCGGCTGATAGGTCGGCCTGAGTGCGTTTTGATCCAGGCCCATGCTTTCGAACGTGTTAAGGAACAGGACATCGACACTGCTTTAGCCGTCGATTAGGACCCTCCCGACTAACACAGAATCAATCTGCAGCTTAATCACTAAGGGGTCATCATAAGACAGGTGTACTGTAGTTAGGTCTTGCTGGGTGAAGGCGATGGAGGCAGCTGAGGCATAGCTTTCTTCCGTTATCATATGGTTCGCGGAATGACCTATCCCCCTCAGGCGCTTCACCCTATCCTCGGTCCTCTTTCGGCACTTTTCCTTATCCTCCTGACCCTGAGTCGACTCCATTCAGCCTATGATCATTGGAACTATCCTCAGAGTTTGTTCTTCCGACCCAGAGGCTTGGGTCTGCTTTCCCTTCTCGGGTTTGACGGCGTCTTCCTTCGACTGGTTCTCGCCCGTCTTTACGTACTGCTTCAACTTTCCAGCTTGGATTGCCATCATAACCTGCACATAAAGGCTGCGATAGTTGACGGTATCATGCCCGTGATCTCTATGAAATTGGCAGTACCTACTCTTGTTTTTCATATTCTCAGGAACACCAGACTTGGGCGGGTCTTTGAAAATGCCCCTGTCCTTGTTCTGGAGGTAGATAACATCGATCGGTGTGTTGAGCTTATATTTTGGCAGAGGATCCTTAAACATCTTCCTCCTCTTACTGCTCTCTTGACTGCCTTGAGCTGGGGCTTCCTACTTCGGAGATGGTCCCTGGGCGACGCAGGCCTCTTCATTCCTTGCGGGACCGAGGTTTGCGCCGGCGCCGTTGTTATCACAACGGAGGTCTTGGGCACTTTCTGGTGACTTTCCAGCACCCTAAATACCCTCTCCGACTTTGCCTGGATATCTGCCATGTCGTACGGTAAATTCAATAGCAGATGGTCCGATAGCATTGACCCTGGTTGTAGGTCCCTGACGAATGAGCTCGCGGCTTACACCGAGTCGGCGTTGTGCAATGAGGACATTACCTCCAGGAAATGCGACAAGTATTCTTTTGGGGACTCGCTCGCAGATTGCTCCAACCGGTCGAGGTCTCGCATGGTTTTCTACTGCCTCTGGGCGCCCACGTACTGCTTTAAGAATAGTTTGCAAAAGTCTTCAAACCCGTTTATCGACTTCTCTGGGAGTTGTCTGAACCACAGCAGTGCCGGCCCCTGCAGGGTAGTGGAGAAGACTTTGCAAGTCACAGCCTCATCCCTGGTCTCTAAGGTCATCTTCTGTTGGAAGTGGTATATGTGATCGAGAGTGTCAGTCTTTCCCTCGAATGGTCTGAAGGTTGGGATTGTGAAGTCTTTCAGCTTGGGTTCCAACTAGATCCAATCGGTGAAAGTCGTCCAATTAATTCCTCGCACGGTCTGCTCTGCCAGATTATCGGGGGTCTGGCTGTGATGGGCTCCGAGCCTCTTACTTAGCTCTGCCATCATCTCTTGTTTCCAGTTGGGAAGTGCACCTACTGGGCCTTCGTGGTACCTTCTGTCCAATGCTGCTCCAGCCCGAAAAGGCTTTCTCTGGCTCTGCAGCTCCTCCTGCGTCCGCGATCTGGATGGGGCAGGGACTTCTATCGACGGTTGGCCCCCGGATTCTTGTTGGACCTCTTCGTCAAAGTCCTCCATTCGCCCGCTCCTGGCTTCGCTTGCCAACAACTCTTCGAGGCGGGCGTTATCTCTGCGCACCTCTGCGACTTCGTCTTTTAAACCTAGGACGGCCTTGAGGGCCATCTTTGCCTTTCGTTTGTTTCTGCTAGGGTGGCAAGTATTTGGTCTAGCTTTTGTTCTAGACCTAGTCGTGCTTCCCGGGAGCTCCCTTCGGTGTCAGGACGTATGCTCCTAGTTGTCATTCTTAAGGGTATCATTCGACGTTGTATGGCCTTTTATTCGGGGAGAGCGCAATCGTAGGACTCCTGTTTCTTCTCTCGCGCTCAACTGGTTCTCACAGATGGCACCAAACTGTTGGTGCTGTTCTTACCAGCCGTCCACGTGTCTCTGAACTGCTGACGAGGTATCTACCAACTGTCCACGTATCCTTACTATCCCGGAATGTCTTTAGCTTCGGGCTGAGATAGAGAGGCGGGGGTGGCCACCTGCAAAGACTCTCCGATGATTAAGTCAGTGATTTATCCCTGAGATTGAATAGCAAGGATTTAGTTTTTCTCTATAAACATTTTTTTTTGTATTCTGTATTGTCTCTTGTATATCTCTTTAGGGAGGAAACAAGGCTTATATGTATAATCTTAGAACTAGGAACTTTCTGGCTCTCAATCTCAGGATCGAGTACCTTTTTCCATCATGACTTACTCCAGAAATCATGGGTCGTGATTACCGTGACCTCTCTTGCATCGTCGTCGCGGCCTGTTTTTCGCCGTCCCCTACGACTCTAGCCTATCGGGGGTGAGATTTTGACAAGCCGCCGCTCTATCAGGACGACTTGCCCAATGCGCGCACCTACCCAGGATCGCATTAAATTTTCTGTCTGGGTCTGGAGTGGTGAGCTGCTTCCCACGGTATTCTGGCAGAAGACCCTTGAGGCTCCCGACCCCCAGTTGTCGAAGTAAGAATCGGACTGGGCCGAATCCATCTAGAGTCTGGGATGGGTTCGGCCCTAGCCTCGGATGGCCCATGGGCCTATGCGGTACCACGTGCGACTCGCGTGGCCTTTAATCAGTCACTCTGGACACGTGTCGGACGGTGTACCCCGCTTATGACCTGTTCTGCCACTTAATCGTCTACGTGGTGTATGTTTTATGAATGGGTCCCACAGATATACTAATAACAAAATTGATATAATATACATAAAATTGATATACAAAAATAAAAGTGAGATATTTTACAAAAAATTGATCTGTTAGAAAATGGCTATTTAGCAAAATAAAATGAGGAAAAGGCTATTTATTAAGAGCTTATTAGGTAACCACTTATTTAACTAATTTTTTGTTTTTTAATCAAAAAAGTGGAAATACTTTTCAAAAGTATATTTGGTAAAACTATTTTTATTTTTTATTTTTTTTATTTGATAACAAAATTTTTAAAATTTTGAAAACAAAATTGTCTTACTTTCAAAATTTTTTTTAAATAATTTTGTAGAAATGTTAATATCAAAATTCAAACATATCTACACTCACGTCACAATTACTCTAAACATTTTCTCTCTTATCACTATTTATCTTGCTGTTATCTCTTTAGTCTCATATAAAAGTGGTATTTTTCTAAATATTTTTAAAAGTTGTATTTTTAAAATAAAAATTTTAAATGTGGTATTTTTCAAAATATAATTGAAAATTTTGGCAATTTTTTCAAAAATATCCTAAAATATTTTAAAAAATCACTTTTTAAAGTTTATTTTGAAAAATACCACTTATGAAATTTATTTAGATAAATACCAATTTTTCTCTCTCCTATTTTCTCCTTCCTTCTTCCTTTATTACTCTTCATTTTAATTTTCACTTTCAAAAGTAAAAAGTGCCAGTTACCAAATATGTATTTATTTTTTTATTTTAGAAAACAAAAAAGTACAACATTATTATCAAACACATTTTTGTTTTTGAAATGCAACAAACCAAATAAGAAAGAGTACTTTTATTTTTGTGTTTAAAAGAACAAAGAATAAAAATGTTATCAAACAACACTTAAATAAGCGTAAAAAATATACCTATTTTTTAAATTGATGTGGGAAAAGGACATTTTTTATAAATATTGTAGTAACATATAGAAAAGAACTGCCACTTTTTATTTCCAACTAATTATTTATAATGATGGTTTTTAATTTATTGTGACTTTTTCACTTTGTTTAAATATAAAATGTCTCTTTTGCCCTTTCAACTTGTAGAATGCAAAATCACAATACTTTCCCTACTCTTCTACTTCTCTCTTCGTTATCGCATCCTTATACTGATGGTGGCGGTGTTCGTTGTTGATTAAATTTTCTCTTTATTCTCCTTTCTGCTCCTCTGGTGATGTCCTTGTCCCAAAACTTGATTTCATCTGTGCAAAAACTCACCTAATATAACCGTGAAATTACGTATATATAGATTACTTTTGGGATAAGTGGTTACCCAAAATACTTATACGTGTCAATCCTAAGCGTGTACAAAATAATGGCTCAACTAACTAACCCGGCCAAATTTAGGCCGAATTTGGCCAATTCTAGGCTCTTATTAGGCTGGATTTGTTTGAAATAAGAAGGCCTAATCTTCATTTATTCATGTCATGAGACATGGTCTTTACAGCCCGATTAAACTCGATCTGGTAGATACACTTATTCATCTATTTGAATTAATTTAAAAAAAATTAAGGAAATTTGATTTTCTATTATAATTTTTTTTTTTTAAAAATGAAAATTTCTGGCTGGTCAATTGTTTTGAAAATATCCCAAACTTTTTTATAAAAAAAATTCTAGCAAAAAAAAAGTTATTTGTGTGAAGAAAAAAAAGTTTCCAGATTGATATATCTATGGTTTCTAGGAGTGTAAAATGTTTTTGTTCTTTTCTTTTTCATTGGAAAATTTACTATAAATATCAAACTTTCCAGATATCTTATGAATCAAGGATACTTATGGTATCCGAGTAAATTTAGAAAAAAAAAAAAAGTTATAAATATTACCTTAGATATTCTCTCATGTTACCTAGGTTTATGTGTAAATTGAAAAGGAAAAAAAAAACTAAAAGTATCCTATTATATTATCTATGGTGTACCTATAGTATCCAAGATATGAGATTTGGTGTTATAGATTTTACTATAAGTATCTACCCCATTACTTACAATATCAGGAAAAATTGAAAAAAAATTTACAATAGGTATTCTGCCATGTTACGTATATGGAAATCGGGAAGGGATCCAACTAAATTAGGAGATAAGGAAACTAAGAAAAGTTATTAAGAGTATCCTACCATATTACCTAGGTTTCCAAATAAATTGAAAAATAAACATGTTAAATATTCTACCGCATCATTAATATTATCCAGAAAGTGTGAATAGGAGTTGGGAACTTTACCATAAGTAATCAAACTCATTTATTCCATGTGGCTTTCAAATCACATTATCGTGCTGAAACTTCTTGATCTATTGTGTCATAAGAAAATGTTCAAAATTCCACCATCTACCACCCTTCTTGACAGGCACACCTGCTTAATAAATGCATAAGTGATGGTATTTGTTTTCACAGAAGGGCCATCAATGCAACCATACAATAACACTGGGGACTAATTTGCGAAAAAAAAAAAGAGAAAGGGATGTGACCGATATTTCAAAGTTGTATAAGATTTTGGAACATGTCGAATAAATCAAGTTTAGCTCAAACGAATTTCTTAATCAATAGCCCATAGGAAACCATTTTTGCTTCCCCATATATATATATATATGCATGAGTTTCTCAAGTACATGCTCCGACAAAATCAATTCAAATTATTTTTTTTTTCTTAGAAAAAAAGAAATCAATCAATATGAATTAATTTGTCATTGAGATTTAATTATTCCCACTAATTTATTTAATTTTTTTATTATGAAGACTTCAAGTTTATAATTAACAATAAAGTCATCAAAAACTACCCCCAATTTGACGTCGATCGAAAATTTTCAACCATGTCCAAAAAGACAAAAGTGAAGAAGGCGACAATGAGAAGGCAGTCAACTATATTCGATCGATATCAATTTTTTTAATACGATCGAAACAATTGGAATTGGCAACCAATCAAGTTCAACTATAGTCGAAATTATTTGACCCTAATTAAATAGAGACATGACTAGGATCGATGTTCATAGCAGGATGCTATCGTAGAAAAAACAGTTTGGAATTTCTTGGTAAAAAATATATTTTAAGATTTTTCAGTGAATAGATATATATAGAGGATTAGTTTTAAAAATATTTATGGATGAGTTCCTTTTTTCACTATGAGGCTTTAATAGTCTCGTAAGTGCTGATACCTATTAATATTAAATGTACTGTACATAGTTTAGATTATAATAAATTTTTTCTTAATTCATTAAATCGATACCTTAATTCAAAATTAATCTTTATTTCTATATCACACATGTAAAATTACTTTAATACTTGATTCTCTAATAAATCCTAAAATATATTCATTTCTAACAAACCCCAAACTACTTCTGCCCCTACAGCCACCTAGATCATCCTATCACCACCGCCGATCCTGATCATAGCAACACTTCTGCTCGACTAAGGTCGAAAAAGTTTGATTGCAATCGAACTTGTTCTACTGCTTCTCTCGGCCATTTTGACCGAATTTTGAACTATGGTTAGAAAATTTCAATCTTAGTCAAAATCGAGCTATCTATCAAAAAATTTCAACTATGTTAATCCACTAGTCTAAAAGTTTTAATCATAGTAATTAAATTTTGACCCTACTCGAACATAATCAACTATTTTCCTCATACCATCTCTTTCAGTTTTGTCTTTTTTAGCTTGGTCGAAATTTTTTGACCAAAGTCGAGTTGGGGGTAATTTTAGAATTCCAAAAATTTTAATTAAATTAAATTTCTAATTTTGTAAATGGTTTATAGTTTACTTATTTTGTTGGTCACATACTTTAAATGGTCCAAAATGATAAAGGGGTAATTCACATATTACTATTAATGAACATGCTTATTAGAATAAATGCATTTAGGTACAAGCAATTTTCAAAGGTAATTAAAGAAAGAAGCTAATTAGTGCAGCTCTAATTTTTCTTATATTAAATAATCATACTAATTTTTCTAAACTTATCTTAACAAATGTTTCCTAAGCTCCCAACTTCGTTGACCTGACTAGAGCATGAGATATGAGGCACATATATCTTAATAAATAATATAAATGGCTTTGGTATATGGACTAGTTATAACACCCCAAGTCCCACATCGGGTATATGTTGAGAAGATTATAGATATTTAAGTGATAGTCTGTGAATCCAAAAAATACCCTAATAATGTTACATTTAATATTTAGAGCTGACCCAATCCATATTTGTGTGGGCTTTGGAAGGTCGCCATAGGCTGGAATCACGGTGAACGAGGACCTCGTCCATAGGGGTTATATGTAGACAATGAAATGTGATGTGGACAATTGAATGTGGACACTAGACCATTAATGGGAGAAGATTGTAACACCTCATGTCTCACATTGAATATGCTCTAGGAAGATTATCGATATTTAAGACATTTGGTATGCTCTAGGAAGATTATTAATATTTAAGTAGAGGTCTGTAAGCCCTAAAGGTATTTTCAAACTAACATTTTAGTACTTTTGAACTCATAAATTATTACTTATATATTCATAATCTTCTCCGTCAAGGGCCTTCCAAGGCTAATATTGATATTTAAGTATACCAAGATTTAAAAGAAAGGACCTGCCAAAGACCTGTTGAGGATTTTTATTGCAAATTACTCGTAAAGGAAAAAAAAAATCTGAGAACCAACAAATAACTTAAATATTATGAGATTTCTTGAAAACATTAGAATTGATACATTATAAAATGAAAGTAAAATAAATTCTCTCAATTCAAACGACATGAAATTTGCAAGAGCAAGTAGATTATTTTAAAGGATTTTAAAGCTCTTCTTCCCTTTACTAGATTTAATATCTCCTTCTCTTTTATATTTATTTGAGTCCACGTTCACTATTCGGCCTACGCCCGTCCTAAGAATAGAATATAAGAGGCTACAGGGCTGTTAAATAACATTTTTTTTCCTAGTTCAACAAAGGGGAATTTCTTTTTATTTCTATATAAAAACCTTCAAAATAGCTAATGATCGAAGTAAAGGGAAAGGACCAATATGCCATAATTTCGTAATACTAGTGATGGAACAGCCAATAAAAATAGAATGAATGCCAATATGTGAGGACGATAATATTCCAAAGAGTGCAAGGTTGGGGACTAGTAATACCAAAAAGCCATAAAATAATGAGAAATTTTACTCAATACGCTCCATAGACCTCCTAATTTGACACATATGTTCTAGATAATAATTCTTTAAAATGTATGCTTTTTGAGAAAAACATCCTTAGTAAGTGTGAGGCATAAACGTGTTTGAGATTCTTCCTGTAACCTCTCGATTTTTGTCGATCTCTCCTTCTCCAATTCCACCCACTCTCTTTGCGATCTCCTCCAATTCGACGAAACCAGCCTCCTTTCCAATGAAGACAAATTTCGCGTTCTCAGTCTCTCTATAGTTCTATCGAAGTCATGCATCACTCACTCTCTTTCTTCACAACTTCTCTTTTCTTAGTCCTTACAAAGTCTCACCTCTTTTTCTTTTTATCTTACGGTATCTCAACAGATTTCAACGGATTTGCTTTTCGATGGTGAGAATAGAAAATTTTGACAACATTTTGATATTGTTTCAATGGTCTTTCGTTTTGATGGCATCTCGACAAATTTTCAATAGGATTTTGCCAGATTTCGACACAGTTTTCGATGGAAGTTTGATGAAGTTTAGATGGTGTTTCAATGGAGTTTTGATCATTTTCATTTTCGACAGATCTTTGACAGTGTTTCGATGACATTTTCGATAGAGTTTTGACAATTCTTCCATTGCGTTTCAACAAGTCTTCTGTTGCGTTTCGACGATTTTTCTTTTTGACTGCAAGATTATCGTTCTCTCCCTTTCCATTCTCATCCATCTGTTTTTTCTTCTATCTAGTGTGGTGATAACGTGTTTAGGTAGCCACCATCTGAGCTTGTAATTTTGTAAATGTCAAAGTCGGCACCAGAATTTTTATTTTTTATTTTTGAAGTAATAGCTTGTAGCAAAATTGGAATAGGTCTTAGTCATAGATAGATTGTCAAAATTATTAAGGTCACTTCAGATGGATTTATGCGTGTATTTAAAACATTTATTGAAGGGAACGTATCCCCCAAACTCCGTATATTTTTGGGTATATTTAATCAATTTTTTCTAAAAAAAGGAATAATATTAGAGATATCAAAAGCTTACACAAATGATTTGGTATTATTTCCAATCACACAATTTTACACAGTTTAGTCTCACTTTTAGAAAATTGATACCACATTATTAGTATAAGTTTTGTGTACAAATTTTGGTATCATTAGCTTCTAAAATAAATGAGTTCAAAACTAATTTATATATTTGGATCACTGTAGTTCATCAATAGACCTTGATCTTCATCGATAAACCTTTAATCTACAGTGATGAAACTTCGATCTTCATTGGTGTACCTTCAATCTTTGACAACACACCTTCAATCTTTCATTGGCAAAACTTGGATCTTTATTAGACTTTTGATTTTTATCATTAGAATGTAGAGATGGCAAAATGGGTAGACTGACCTAGCCTGTCCCGCCCAAACGAACTTGGGAGTGAAAATGGGCCAGACCATGCCAGGATTTTAAAAATTGAGCTCAGCTTGACTCTCGTAAGCTTGCCCGAGCTTTAGGCGGGCTCGGCTCGTACCGGCCCATTTTGGCTTAGATTAAAAAACTAAAATTTTTTTAAAAAATAAGATTAGTATTTATATAATTAGTTACAAATATTAGAAATTTAAAAATAAAATTTATAACAAAATAAATAATATGTTATTTTTTTCCTATTGATAAAATTTATAAATAATTAAATAAACTAAAACTAAAAAGTATATAAGTTGAATAGTTGATAAAAAAATATTTAAAATAAAAATATTTAAAAAATTATTTAGAATTAAATTGAAATTTTAAAGTATGAAAAAAAAAGGAATAAATATTTATAAGTATTAGAAAAAATTTTATATTTAAATTTATTTAAAAAATTAAAAAAAAAATTGATGGGCCAACTTGGCCTGAAGCCTAGAAATCTAGACCCAACCCAGTCCTACCCCTAAAGCCGAATCGACCCGCACCCCGTTTTAATGTGGGCCGGGCTAGCTCGTGGGTCAGCCCATTTGGCTAACCCGTTTTGCCATGTAAGATAAAGGGAGCCGATGAATGTTGGAAAGTTGTGGTTCAAGCTTTTACGGTCACTAGTATATGAGTTATGAGAAAATTAGCAAGAAAAGATTGTTAGATAAACAAAATGAATGAATGAGAGCGACAATTGGGAGCTTGGTAATCTGGTTGAAGGTTTGGGGTTCTAATAATGACATTTTGGGTATATAATTCCAACGTATATGTGATTGGGTCATCTACCTATAAGGTTAACCATTTACCAATAAGTTTCAAGTCTGGATCATTTACTAATTTTGGGCCTAAAAAATGACATTCTTCGATATAGCCCAAAAAAAAAAGAGTCAACGTTTCATTTTTTTTTTTTTAAAAAAAAGAGAGAAAAAAGTGAACATGGAAAACGAAGAATTGGGGCAAAAAAAAAAAAAAAAAGAAGAAGAGAAAAACAAAATTTGAAAAAAATAGTGAAATGGAAAAATTATTAAGAAAGAGGAAAAGAAATAAAAGAATATTTAAAAGAAGAAGAAGAAGAACGGTCCTCAAACAAGCACATCAGCCACCAGCGTGCCACGCCAAGTTTCTTTTTAATACATTTCTCACAATTACTAATATATAAATTTGTTTAAAAAAGAAGGTTTATTTCCTTAAGAAAAAGAGGAGGCTTATTTACAAAAATGCATCACATTTTGGAGGCTCTATTTTAGACTTTCTTTGTTGGTAGAATAATATAAAACTTAAATCATTTTTAAGAACCATATTTTTCGAATTATCTTTTCTTTTTTAGATAAAGCTATCCAAAATCATAAATTTGTCGATTATAAATTAGCACAAATACGACACAATATTTCATTGAACTAAGCATGAATTCTTCGTGTTTAATATAATATGATATGACACAACCTATTTGATATTTATAAACTTTCAAATCCTCCTAACTTGAGAATTTGTTTCAATAATTGTGAACTAACTAATACTTCCTATAACCATTAAATTCTAAGAATTGTAGTGTTTTTTTTCCTTATAATTTTCTCCGTACGTTCTTTATTGTATGAACTTCAAAATTCAACTAGTAATGACAAAAGTAAGGGGAGTAGGTGTAAATATTCTTCTTCGGCTATATAAAATCCTCTTTTTCCATCTCTGGAAAACGAAAGAGAGTAAAATTACAAAAAATAACCCCAATCGCAAATCCAAGAATAATTTCATGAACAATCGGTAGTGTCTAGTTACACAGTAATGTCCAATATGCGCTCTGGTAAGGCCAGCCCAAGAGTCAAAGCAGAGTCGGTGGTACGGTAGCACCATAAAGGGGCCACGAACATCTGGTTTGCGACCTTAGAGCGATGGTCCCACTGCTCCCTCATTGGCCCACGTGTCCACACCCCCCTAACCGTCAGTCAGAATAGGCGGGCCCACGCCAAACCAGACTTATTCTCGTCATAATTGTCAATTTCCAGTTATGGCGACACGTATGACGTACCGTACACTGTACCCCACATGCCCTGCCCGCCTATCTCTCATATTATTATTTGCAGTTACTTTAGCCATTTTCAACGACGTCGTTTCCCAACCCCAATTCATGATTAATTCCCCCTCTCACATATTTAGATCCTATTCTTAACTTCTAGTTTATTCTCTAATACGACAAATAAATAAATAAATATAAATACGCATATATATTCTCCGATTTTCACTTTATCTGAAACTAAAGCCATTTTTTCCTATTCGCCACACAACAATGTTCCATATTTGAATATTTATAATTTTGTAAAGATTTTCCGAGTCTTTTCAGGGATTTTCTTTTCAAGTTTTACAGCCATGGCGGCCAAGCTGGGCTCGTTCAGGTACAGTTTCGCGGAGAAACGAGAGAGGTTGTTATCGATGAACAAAGGGTATTCGGAGCTGGGGGGCTTCGTCCCCATACAAGGCGATGAAGAGAACCCTGATGCGTCTCCTCCTTCTTCTTCTTCTTCTCCTCGTTGCTGCTCATGCTCTTCCCGATCCATTTCCGATTGGTTCGTCAGTTGGGTCCGTACCGTTCAAGATGTTTCGTCTAAGGCTTGGGAGATGGGCATGTCAGATCCGAGAAAGATCATCTTCTCGGCCAAGATGGCTCTGGCTCTCTCCCTCATTTCGTTGCTGATTTATCTCAGAGAACCCTTTAAGGATTTGAGCCGATATTCCATTTGGGCCATTCTAACCGTTGTCGTCGTCTTCGAGTTCAGTATAGGTACCTTCTTTTCTTTTCTTCCCGATTTGACTTTTTATGAATTGGGTTTGGAGATTATTTATTAGAACAAAAGTACAGTTTCTTTTACAAGGTCTAAAAGGTGGAGAGATAGAATCTGAGAGACTGTGCCTATGGTGGAGCTCATGATTGTGAAAGCAGAGTTTTATATTATGGCCTGGTTCTGACCCATATGTCAATTGCCTTTTTTTTTTATATCCAAAAAAAAAATTTTGAAGTCAAAGAGTGTCTTTCGAGAAATTCTTCTTTAATGGGAAAGTATTTCTTTTCCTGCTAGCAAATAGTTTTGTACTTGGTTTTCGTTTTGCTTTGTTTATTGAGGTGACCGTTGGCTTTCTCAACTTGAAATACTATACTTCTTTTTCCCTCTTTGACCGAAAAAAAAAAATAAGAACGAAAAAATTGTGAATGGAATGAAGTGATACATGTTTGTGTTTGGCTTATTTGTTGGCAATTTTATACTGCAGGAGCAACTCTTAGCAAGGGATTTAACCGTGGTTTGGGGACATTGTCTGCTGGTGGGCTTGCTCTGGGCGTGGCAGAACTGTCAAAGTGTGCTGGAGAATGGGAAGAAGCTTTAATAATAGCTAGTATCTTTATCGTAGGTCTGGATATTTGATAAGTGATTTTGGTTTTGGTTTTTTGTTGAGCAGATTATACGTTCTTGTTTTTTCTTGTATTACATGTATTTAAGAGTTTTTCTTTCTGTGGTTGCTAGGATTTTTAGCAACTTACGCGAAATTATACCCAACGATGAAGCCTTACGAATACGGGTTTCGAGTGTTCATCTTGACATATTGTTTCATTATGGTATCTGGGTATAGGACGGGGGACTTCATCCATACAGCTGTGACAAGATTCTTGCTTATTGCTCTTGGTGCTGGTGTTGGTTTGGGTGTAAATATAGGCATATATCCCATTTGGGCTGGTGAGGATCTTCACAACTTGGTGGCTAAGAATTTCATGGGAATTGCTACCTCTTTGGAAGGTGACTGTAGACACGTGTTTTTTTTACTTTAGCTTTCTGAAAATACATGTCTGTGGCCCCTCTTTCTTGGCTTATTTCTTGATATTTCACTCAGGCTGTGTGAACAATTACCTTAACTGTGTTGAATATGTGCGGGTCCCTTCAAAAATTCTCACCTACCAAGCATCTTCTGATGATCCACTCTATAGCGGGTACCGAGCAGCTGTGGAATCTACCAGTCAAGAGGATGCTCTGGTATTTTGAATTTCAACTATGATGCATAACAGTTTATGGTTTATTGTTTGTTTGAATTTTAACTCATTTTTGTGTTTTAATTTCAAGTTGGGATTTGCTATCTGGGAGCCACCTCATGGACGTTATAAAATGTTCAATTATCCATGGAAAAGCTATGTAAAAGTAAGTGGAGCATTGAGGCATTGTGCATTTACGGTCATGGCATTACACGGGTGCATACTTTCGGAAATACAGGTACTATATAACCTCTTAAGTATGACTTTTCCAATGGAAGATATGCTGATTGTTAGTAGCATCGTTGGTGGGCTTTTAGAAATGCTTTTGTTCGTTTGACAACATCTTTAATATGAGCCCATTGAGAATTCTTTTTTTAAAAAAAATATCTTATTCTTATTGCAGAAGTAGCTCCTTGCTATTTTACAACTTTGTTTGCCTATGAAGAAATAGGTTATGAATAAATAGCAAAGCGCACACAAAATTTAGTCTTAGTTTCACATGTATGGGTGGTTATGCTCTTTATTGGTATATCTTAGGAAGAGCTGCTGCAAGCCCTGTAAGAGTATTCCACGTCTTTTAGTCGGTACACTTTAAATGCATCTATTATGTGCGCTTTTGGTTTGTCTTGGCAATGTTAATATTTAGGTGTTACTTTTATTTTCTATTTTCTCCTGTGATTTTTTTTTTTTTTGTTGTTGTTGTCTGAATTCTTCTATAACCTAGAATTATCAACTTTCACTTCATTACTTAAAAAACAGTCAAGGATCTGTGAGAAATTCAATCTGCTGTTAAATAAAGCTTTGATATCATTGTCATTTGACAGCCAACTGAGAACTTTTCTTGAGATTTCGTTGTAAAAGCTCTTTTTATGGTTTTGTAAGAGTTTTGTACGTGTTTAATAGATCTTCCTTTAGGAGAAATGCCTTACTTTTCCATAAGACATGAAAATGCCATTGCCCAATGTGTGTATTGTGAAAGCAAGGACCTGCTGCAAGTAATCTAGGTATGGTCTTAAAGTTTTTAACCTCCACCCTTTTACAGGAGCTAGCTAAGAATTAAACTAACCCCCTTGTCTAAAAGCCAAAGTTTTACCGATGTGCAGGATAAAAGGACCTTAGGAGCTAAGTTTCCTTATAGCTGTGATATTGGTACTTTTCCCATGTAAAGAGACTGAAGAAACTCTCGTTGAAGGACTATATGTGCTAAATGTAGTTTCATTATGTGACTGGTCATTTCTGTTTCCCAAGTATTTAAGTTTATCTGAGTTAATTTATTTGGAATGTCTTACATGCCTAAATTTTTATCTGTGCTTGATACATTTCAAGAGAAATTTCCTTGGAAATTCTTATTTATATCGCTTTCTTAATCATTTATTTCACTAAGACAATTTAATCTTGCTCTATCTAGGCTCCACCTGAGAGAAGACAAGTTTTCCATAATGAGCTTAGGAGGGTAGGATCAGCAGGTGCTAAAGTGTTACGTGAACTTGGAAACAAAGTGAAAAAGATGGAGAAATTAGGCCAATTTGATATACTTTATGAAGTGCACGAGGCTGCAGAAGAGTTGCAAAAGAAAGTTGATAAGAAGTCCTACATTCTTGTCAATTCGGAAGGTTGGGAAATTGGAAATAGGCCTGATGAACCAGGTCCACCCCAAGAGTCCTTGAACATGGATGATGACGAAGCTAAGTATCATGAATACAATTCCTTAAGCGAAGCTGTACTGGACCTCAAATCTGTTCCTGTACCAAAAAGTTGGGACGAGAAAGTTTCTATGGGCACTAATTTCAACCATGATGGCATGAAATCGTTCCCAAGTGGCATGAACTCCACACCTTCAGGTGTTCCCCCAGATAACTTATTCAAGAAAAATATATCATGGCATGCAGGTCTTAAATTTACTGCTAATGGAGAGCCTACACATGAAGAATCAAAAACTTATGAAAATGCAAGTGCATTGTCGCTAGCGACGTTTACCTCTCTCTTGATTGAGTATGTTGCGAGGCTTCAAAATCTTGTTGACTCATTTGAAGAGTTAAGTGAGAAAGCAAAGTTTAAGGAACCGGTTGATTCCCCAGAAACGGTGGAATCGAATGGATTTTGGACCAGAATTTTTAACTGTTTAAAGTCCTAGAATTTAGATACCAGCATGTAACACAGTTATTTTAGTGAAAAGGAAAATAGACCTTGGCATGACTTGTATTGTTATATGTCTATCAAGGTCACTAATTTCTGCTTTCGACATTACTACTGATCGCTTATCTGGTTTCTGATGATCTTGTGCCGTCTACTCGTTTCTATTTGCTGATGATTCGCAATGAAGGGACGTGCTTTTAGTTCTCAATGCAGGATTGGAAGCATCATGTACATGATTGAGAGCTATGGGAGACCAGGAAAAAATGAAGTTTAATATAATTCCAATGCTATTAAAAGTTGAGAATGAATTTGGTTGGGAAAGAAAGGGAATGAAAATATTGTCCTTGTTGCTATGAAAATTGTGACAATATATGATGATCACGTTTTCAATTATTTCTGTAAATCTATTTTGGCTGTTACTCAATTGGTCTTTTATTTTTATTTTTTTTGCCGGGCAAAGAATAAATGATTAGGAAAAAGGGTAGTCCTTTCGTGTTAGAATTATATGCCTTGATCATTGCTGTGAAATGATTTGGACTTATGATCACTTGAAGAATAGTTTGCGCAACTATAACCTCACTTATGTCGTTGAGTGGTCAATTGGGCAAACTATAGATTTGCTCCTCCAATTTAAGTTAATCTTAGTCTATTCTATTCATGTACGGATTCCATTTTTATGAAGAATTCACGGTTCTCATTTCTCAGGGCATGAAAAGAGTTTGGCTTCGAAGTCTTTTGTAATGTATTATATAGATTAATTGGCACTATTGGTCCTTGAATTTGTCATAATTCTTTCCCAATTTTGCCCTCGATAAAACTTTTCTTGGCAATTTAGTCATTTAATTAACAAACTTGTGGCAGTTAAGTCCAGCGTGGATTAGAGGGAGGTGGGAGGTGGGAGAAGTGTGGTGGCCAGAGGGAGGAAGAGAGACGAAGGGACACTTTGCTTTCCAATATTGCCCCTAAAAATCTAATGGCAGAACTGCAGAGTATTTTTCAGTCTAAACCTTAACCGAGTCACTGAATTGGCCTTAATTGTCACAAGTTCGTTAATTCAAGGACTAAATTGCTAAGAAAAAACTTTCAAAGGCGAAATTACTAATGAATGACAAATTCAATGACCGGTAATACTTATTACCCTTAAAGATAGGCGAAATTACTAATGAATGACAAATTCAATGACCGGTAATACTAATTACCCTTAAAGATATGTTGGCAAACAAAACTGATTTAGTTAATTTCATTGATAGCACATAATTATAGTTTTATTATCTTGAACTTTGAAATTTCAGTTTAGATAGTATGATACCTTGAACTTTGATATTGTTGTACCATTGAATTAAAAGATTGTCAAATTTGAAGGATATAATGGTCAATATAAAAATTATAAAATTTTAATTAAAAATTTAGAGAGTCAAAATGATACATAAACCATACTTAACCATACATAAATTATTTATTTATAATTTACTTTAAAAGGAAAGAAACAAATCCAAACATGACTACTTTCGATATGATATTCTTCACAAGTCTAGTTTGAAAAAATAAATTGGAGAAATTATATTGTAACATAATTGTCAAATAGGAAAATTAAAGAAAGATCATTTTGGATTTAGATTACTCAGGGGTTTTCATTAAGAAAGTGTTATTTTGAGAAGGAAAGTATGTAAAAATGAAGGTTGAATTATGGGGAATGAAGGTTGAATTATGGGGTTTTGGATTGAAATTTCTTTTTTTTTCTTATCTAGATGCAAATGGAATGGATTTTATGGGGTTATAGATTGTGACGCCCTAGAAATTCTGTACTTGTTGAGAAACATTGTACTCTCTGTGATATACTAGTAATATAAAGATAGTTGTTTGAGTGTGACTACACTTTATACATTGCTCGGATATAAAATTGTAAAATTCTCAGTAAACCGAAATTTTGGAAAACGGCTCAATGAATCAAAACCCTAACTGTGTGAATTTTCACGTGAAAAATCAGTGGCAAACTCATACAAGGTTAAACAGAAAATTTTCTAACTCGTTATCGTTCGTAAATGTGGATTTTAAAGTACAAATGTCTATCTTTTCGAAAAACAGATTTTTCAGATTTTAGCAGAATTTTGTAACCTTGGACCAATAGTTACTTTTATATCCTAGTCATGGTATTAAAATTTGGTGACCATTGGAGTCTTGTGGAACAATTTGGTGACTAATGAAAGTATAGGGGCAAAAATGCAAGAAATGGCCATCTTGTGGGTCAAAGTGGGGGAGATTGGGACCTAATTGAAAGAAACTTATTAATGGCAGAACTAAGTCTGAAATGAGGGAATTTGGTCACTTTTGACTTGCATTTACAGGATTAAAATAAGGTTAAATTGGAAGCTGCGCAAAGACATGATTGGTGGACATTTTTTCGTAATATTTTGACACATGTGAAGCTTAGGAATTTTGGGGTTTATTTTATTGCCTTCAAAAGGGAAAAATCAGATCATACTTATCCATTTGTTCAGTTCATACTTGCATGCTTATCTTCATCACGTTATTTTCTTTCCATCTTATTATTTTCTTCTTGCTTCCTTCCTCTCAAAACCGTGGCCCCCTTCCTTTCCCGTTCATTTCAGTCGTGATCAAGACCTAAAATTAGTTCATCTCCATCCCAACTCAAGCTTTAAAGAGGTTTCAAGAGTGTTAGTCTAAGTTCAAGCTACATGCAATGAGGTTGGGTAAGTGTTCTTAATTAAAATTAGTGTTATTGGTATTAGTTGAGCTTGAATCTTTACCCATCTTGATCTCTTCCTTCCTTGAGTGTTAGGATAGCCAAAAGAAGGCTGTTGAAAGGTGTTAAGAGTTCATTTAATTGTTGCCTCCAAGGAAGTTTGGAGAAGCTTTAAGGTCTAATGATCTCCCTTAGTTGATTTTGAGTGATTTTGTGTAATGCTTAAGTAAATCTAAGTTAAGAAAATGTTAATTTATAATTTCGCCTTATAAGATTAAAGTAAAAAATTGGTCAATTTTTTTTTTAAATTTCATATTCTTTTAAACATATTCATAATCAAACTAAAAAAATACTTCTTAATGAAAATTTATTTTACTTCATAATTAAAATTAACTCTCGAAATAGAAATTAAATTTATACATTTCATAAATATGAAACACACTCAATCTTAGTTAAACAATTAAATACTTGGAAGTAAAACATAAAGTTTTTTAAAAATATTCTATTTCCATTTGGAATCCCGCCACTATTAGCCAATTTTCGGTAGAATTTACTGCTCATACAGAAAATTTAAATGAATGAAATGAACTTATGCTCAGTGAGCAAATCTTATGCATACAATGAATGTGATGAATGAAATGAGTTTGCGCTCAGTAAGTAAATCTTATGCATGCAATGAATGTCATGAATAATGTACTTTTAGAATTATAACTATGTATCTCTTTCTTTGAAAACATCTTGTTCATAAACATTTTTTTTTCAAAAAACTTTCATATTTGATCTCAACATAGAGTAATTTTAAATATATCAGAAGTGATGGGCCATAAATGTAGTGTCATAACAAGAAAGTGTGACCTTATAGCTACTAGAATGATTAGCATTACAGTTAAACATCTGTTCTTAACATAGTGATTATAGGTCAATCAATCGAGTGCCCATACTCCTTTCAAGAACTTAACAAACACTAAAAGAAAATATTCTTCATAAACATAATTTTGGATACATAGTACTTTAAAAATTTATTTCATTGAAATCAGAGACAGAGCCAGGATTTCTCGTCTAGGAGCTGGATTGTAGTTTTAATTAAGAAAAAATAAGTACTACAATTGTACTCAGTGTGTTTTTCATTCTTTGAAAGTGTTTTACAATGAGTTCATCATCAATATCATTAAAGATATCTTTTCAATGTAAACAAAAAAAATTGTCATTTATCCATTGAAAAAGGATCTTTAAAAGGTGCTTTAAATACCCCCTTGGTGACTAGGTCAATACTGGCCAAAAAGCACTAGAACACGTGCTAGTGTCGCGACGCTGAACAAATTGCCAGAAACGACTTGACGGTAGTGCCGCAGCACTGTCTTTGCAGCGCCACGATGTTGGGCAGAAGAAAGGAGGTGCCATGGTGCTTGAGGTTCTAGAAAAACTTCCAGAATCTTGGGCGCCGCGGCGCTAATTGCATAGCACCGCTGTGCTTGACCTTCTACCAAAAATGCTACAATTTCTTCTTTGCCATCTTAGTGGCCATATCCAATGCTTCTAAAATTATTTAAAACATGAGAAAAATAAAATAAAAATACAAGATCAAAGATAGAAAATAAGGAAAAAAAGCACATAAGGAGATAAAAACAAGGTTAAATCGGTGAATAAAATTCACTTATCAAGGACGGTGGATGAGATTTTTTTTCTTGATAAGTTTCTACTTTTTGTGGAAAACACAATATAGTTGTTCTTGATATGAATGATACTTTTCTTGTTCGAGGTCGATCACGACGTAAAACTCACGAGTTCACAAATTTACACCACTTTCGTGTGGAAGTATTTTATTCTATCATTGATATGCAATTTCTGGAGTTAAATGATCGCTTTAACAAGGTAAATACAGACTTACTTCTTTGTATGATATGCTTGTGTTTACGTGATATATTTTCAGCTTTTGACAAGAAAAAGTTAATTCACTTTGCCGAATATTATCCAAAGGATTTTTCTACAATAGAACTCATAGAACTTGATGTTCAGCTTGAAACATGTATAATTGATATGTATTCCATTGAGAAATTCAATTGATTGAAAAGTATCAATGATCTTGCACAAAAAATGGTTGAGACTAGAAGATATAATGTCTATTCTCTCGTTTATTGACTTGTGACATTGACATTAATTCTACCAGTTGTTATTGCTATTGTGGAGATGATATTCTCTTCTTTGAATCTTTTAAAGAATCGGTTACATAATAGAATAATAGAATCTTAGGGGACGTTTTTCTAGAGTTTTTCAGCAGCTTTCAAGGAGAAAAAAGAAGGGAGAAGAGCATGTGAAGAGATTCTTACTATTCCAAAAAGAGTTCTTCTCTTCCTTTTGTTCTTTCAATGTTAATTTTTGTTGGCTTGTGTTTGTTATTTTCTACCACGAACTAAGATTCTTGTCTAGAGGAATGATGTAATTTGACTTGAACCTATGTCTTGAATATCAATGTTGATTTTGTGAGTTTTTCATTTGGTTATTTGTGCTACTCTTGTTCTTATTGCTTCTCATTTAATTGATCACTTTTGAGATGTGTTAATTCTAGAATTTTGACTTGAGAAAGTAAAATTGTAGAATTAGGTGAAGAGTGATACAACCTAGAATTACATAGAGTTTGAGAAATCTTATTTAACCTTTGAAGCATACTTAAGAACTATTAGACTTAATGAACCTTTGATTTGTCAATTTTAGATAGAGATATTAAAATTGAGAATTAAGGGTAGTTTTCTATTCATTATTGAAAAAGAGAGTAGAATTGCTTGAGAGCTCTAGCTTATATTCATCTTGGGAATTGGGTTATAGTGGCATTGTAATTGATAAGCAAAGCAATGCACATAAAAAGTAGACGTATTTTCTTTCAAAATAAGTATTTTTAGACCATTGAACTCACTTTGCATATTATTTGCACCATCATAACTTTGTCTGTACAATCTAGATATACTTAATTCATGTCTAGAAAGAAGATTATCAATGGCACCTTTAAGAGAAAAAGCAGTAGTACTAGCAACATGTTCAATCCCAATAAAACGTTTAATTACATATCCTTTCTCATCCATATAACGAAACATAACAACTATTTGTTCTTTCATTGAAATGTCACAAGATTCATCAACTATGATTGAAAATAAAGTATCACTAATATTTTTGATAATGGCAGTAATGATTTCAATGGCTACAACCCTTACTTATTTCCTTTTGAATATCAGGTGATGTCAATTTCAAGTTCTCAAGAGCATTTCTAGTGTAATAACTTTGATATCCTTATTGTGTTCTAATAGAAATTACAAAAGTTCGAAAAAGTTATCTTGGTTGCTAGAAGTATTAGATTCATCATGACCACAAAAAGCAAGGCATTGTCTTAAAAGAAAGCGAGTATAATCAATTGATATAAATGTCTTCAACAATAACAACAAACCTGTTCTGAATACTATGAGAAAATATTTTGAATATGTTGCCTTTCATTCATCAAGACTTCACATTTCTTTTAAACTTGGTTATAAGCACTATTGAGGCCTCTTACATGATCATGAAATTTTTTTTAAGGCATTTTCCAATTTGAGAATCCATCTCCAACAAAACAATTATTACCTGCTTGATCTTCAACACTTGATTTAAAAAGATAACAACAAAGACAAAATGCAGTATCTTTCTCTATGCTTTATTCTAACCAATTAGGATACTTTCTAAACCAAACATCATTGAATTTTCTAAATTGATTTCCATAGTTAGTCAATGGAAAATTATGGCCATAAATTTGACAAAGACCTTTTTGAAGATATGTTCTACGAACTTGATCGAGAATATTAGGATGATACTTTGAAGTTGGAATCCTGAACCTTGGATTTGTCGAAAGTTCTGCAAGATTGATATCTATATATATTGAATGCACATCTTCAATTTCTCTGTAGATTTTGATAAGTCGGATTTTAAACTTTTGAAATATCTTTCTATATCTATTCAAGTATATTTAAAACTTGTTGTTAAAATCTCTAAAAAAAATTGTTACGAAAGTTAATAAAAACTAATTGTTAGTTTGCTGAATAAAGAAAGACAAAGGACTAATTAATTATTTAGTCTTGTCTTAGAGTACATATATTTTGTGCCTCTATTATGTCCACGACCAGATTCGATGCAATGATTCTAGCCCAATTTATTATATAATCTTTGTCCTTTTTTAACTTTATTTTTATTTTTTTAGAATAAATTTATTTTTGTTTAATGATTGAGAGAATACATAAGGTTTTTAACATGCCATCTGTTGGAAATCAAGACTAATTTTAGGATTTGTTATTCTCTAGATTCAATTATTGATAAATTCTTGCTATGATCTCAAAATTTTAGATAAATAATCCTTTCATTTTTTTCCTTCACATGTAGGTTGAAACCCTAAAATCAAAAATATTTATTTAGCAAAGAAATATTATTTACTTATCTATAAATTTATAATTGTAAAATATTAAAATCTAAATAGAAATAAAATTATAAATTAAAGAGAAGAATAAGTAGACTTTCTTAAAAATTAAGGAGAGAAAGTTGAAAAATGGTGGTCCACTAGTCTTAGGCCTCCTTGCATCCTCAGCCTCTTGGTGCCCTACACTAGTACTTGGTAGGAAAATAGAGGATCTGCATGAAAAGATGATAAAATAGTGGTGGCCCTAGTGGCTAGTCCGCTTACTTTAGATGGAAAGAAGATGAAAATGATTTGGGCATGTTTGATAAGCTTTTTCAGATCTTTTATTTATTTTATTTTATTTTTTATACATATGTTTCTTTATTAAATTATTTAAAATCAATTCAAATTATAGGTCATAATTCTCAAATTGACTTGGCCATTTTTTTATTAAGTAATGCAACATAATTATGATTGTGGACTTGTGGGCCTTTATTATATTTTTAAATTTTTAAGAGAGGCTTAATAGTTTTTTTTTATTTAAGCTTTTATAACAATTTTATTAACATTTTTTTTATAAATTTAATGAAAGCTAAAAAAATTGAAGCCCCTCTACTTGTGTGCCAGCTCCTGTCGCTGATTGAAATCATAATTTTTCGTACAATTATGCATGTACATACTCGTGACATACTTATACACTTAATGCAATAAATATCACAGAGTATATAATAACATATTATGATTATCATAATTGCACAATAGCATATAACTTTTCACAGAAACATATAGTATGAGATTTACTTACAATAGGTCCATAAAAAACTTTTTATACTTGTAGTAAAATACCAAACACTAAACTTTGTTGTAACCACTTATCTCTTTTTATCGTTTTTTATTATTATTCATGAAGAAATATTCATTGCATATATTAACATATAGTATCATTTATATGTCTTAAAAAATACTCACATCATGTATCTATAAAATTATGTTTCATAATATACATTACCAAAAACTATAAATTTCAGCAAGCAATGCATACTTAAAGAATTTTAGATTCTGGTATAAAATTCTATTTATTATGAAACTTTACCGAAATTATTATAACAAAGAGAAATTTATCAGATATTATTTATAATTTATTAACAATAATTAACATATTTTTTCTAATTTCCAAACTAGCATTTGTAATTTGATAAAACCGTTTAAAGCTATGACCAATAGATATTCATTGAATTTTTTGGAACTTTTTGTTTATTAAAATAATTTAAAATTTCACTAAAATTATTTTAACATAAATACAAAGTTATCAAAAAATAATTGGAATTTATTAATAGCATTAATATATTATGTTTAATTTCTAAACTGTTGATTGAAATATGATTAAAACTATTCAAGCTGTAACTATCAATTAATTTTTAAATTGTCTAGAATTTTTTGTAAACCTAAAAATCTTGATAATTTAAGAAAATCTCTAACATATTATTACATGTGGAAAACAAAGATTATACTTAGAATTCGTGATAGTACTTAACTTCTAAAATTATGTATTATTTTAAAAAATATAATTAATTATATACATCTCTAAAAATCATGAAAATATTTAGAGATGTATATAATACTAAAGAAGTAATAATAATAATTCTAATAGTAATAATAATGATTATATAATTCATTACTAACTTAACAAAATTGGCTATCACCTTTTTTTTTTTTATTATTATCATAACTTATTTAATTTGTTAACATATACTATACATACATATATATACGTATATATATATAAGCTAACATGTTACGACCAATTTTTTTTATCTTATTATATCAAATCATATATATATATATATATATATATATTTCCTTTTACATTACTTTATCTTAATATATGTATATATATGAACTTATTAATTCATAAAATATATATAATTATTATAATAATAATTTGTAACATTTGTTTATATAGTCAAATTTAAACATATATATTTACATCTATACATTATAGATATAAATCATCACTTTAATTCTAATTTTCATTTTACTATCGTAACTTATGTAGACATATACTATATATTCTTCTGAAAATACTTTAAAAAATTAAAATTGTCATAACCCAAAACTGGGACTAGTGGCAGAAGGGGAATTTCCCAAAGATGGGAAATTCTTTGGTTTATTTAAAAATGTCTTAAAGGTTTCTAGATTTTATAAAACGGTCTATTTAAATAAAATATTTAGAATTTTATTCCTTGAACCTTTCTCATAATTCATATACACCATTAAACATAGATCGAATAAATACTGAAAAAAAAAATAAATCAAATATAAATCAAAGCATCATCATCATCAACATGAAAATCAAACCCAGAATGGTATACATGAGTTCATAGAAAAAAAATAAAATATAGTAACTTTGGTTCAATACTAAAACAAAGTCCAAACAATCCAAACACCACAACAACACACTTCAAGTATTACCAAGATAACGAACTATGATCAAGATGGCCTCTTACTCCTCTTGTTCACCAAGATCGCACTCGACACCACTTGAGGAAGGAAGGAAGAGAGTGAGCATACAATGCCCAGTAGGAAAAATAATTATCTCGTTCGAAAATATTTTAGTGATAGATAGTCACTGCATGGTTAGTTTAAATCTAATATATACATATCTAATGGTCCAAAATCAGAAATCTGTGTGTATATATATAAATAAATCAGTATAATCAAAACCATTCAATTTAGATGCACATGACACAAATCAACCCATACCCATAAGCTCACATCCTTTCATCTGTGGAAACCCAAGATTATGGCACCAAGTGTACCTAACAGCCTACCTGATACCTAAACTCATACCCGGAGGGGACACCCATGTGTCGCCTACCAAACCTAGGGGCAACCAAATTGCCTATGCCTGCCAATGGGGAGGTAATTAGAAATAACAAATCCCGCACGGGTTTACGGACTCTACATCGACAGTAGGGCATGCAACGCTATACTGTAAACCTACAATGCTGACACGGTGCTTATGTATGATCCTATGATAAGTGCAATACAGAACTCAAGTGAGAAAATAATCGTGCTCTAGTTTTTCAATAAAATAAGTATACTAGGTTTCATAGAAAAATGGGCAGCATAACGGCCCTACTTTTGATATACCCAAAAATAACCTACTTTTAAAAAATTTCTAGAGCAATATAGTATGTATCATACAATCACATTCTACCATATAAATTCAAATAACTCAAAAACTACGTTTATTCTCATATGTTGCAGAAAGTAAGTTTTATTCAAAAAGAATATAAAACTAAGGTAACTGAGTCCCTACCTCGCTCGAATAGCGATACCACACTATTGAATCCTCAAGGTGTTGTTGACAATTGCCCGAAGGGTCGAGAACTAATTCCAAGCCTTTGATCATCTTCTTGTGAAAAACCAACTTCTCAATGGACCTTTAAATCTATAAACGGATCTCTTCACTGAATTTCTTAATGTTGATTTATGAATATGAAGAGAAAAGATTCATTTATGAGTGTGCATAGTTTAAGGGAGAGAACTTTGTTTAGTACACATTTCTAATTTTCTCACAATATGCTTATGATGCTTAATTGAGTTAAAAACGGGGAGTAAGTCCCTTTAACTTTCTCGAGCATATTTTGAGATGGAGCTTAAAATATGGTAAGGAATAAGATAAACTTGTCAAATTTCATACTTTAATATTCTTATTGCATATTTTCTTTTATCTCATAAATCAATGTTTGTCATCATCAAAAAGGGGGAGATTGTTGGAAAATTAAGGCTTCAATCTTACTTACTCTTATTTTGAAGATAACAAGCATTTGATTTAGTACTAATGATTTAACTTGAGTATGTAGTGAAATAGTTTTAAAGTTCTAGCTCAAGTTAATCAAGGAATCAAGCTTGAAGATGGATACTTATGGACTTATTAGAATCAAGCTTGAAGATAAACAATCAAGATACAAGATCATGTCTAGATAGGGTATATTCATACTTAGTCTTGTATTTGATTTAGTTCATTGTACATAAATTCTCTTAGTCTTGTATTTGATTTAGTTTATTGCATATAAATTCTCTTTGCATTGGCTCATACTTTCAAAAGAATTCTCAAAAATCTTTCAAATGATTAATCAAACAAATCTTCAAAGAATTAGCTAAACTTTAAATCCATTGATTGTTTGAAAATAAAAATCATTTCTACTCTAGCCCAAATATTCTCAAAAGTACATTTTCTTAAAGTTAAAAATGTTTTGAAAAATGAAGATTTAAGAACGACCAAATTAGTTCAAAGAAACAAAAAATCCTTTGTTTCTGACTGATTTTGGTCGACCAGACTTGGTCGACCAAAATAAAGGCCAAAAATGGCCGTTAGAGCTGAACTGGCATTTCAGACTTCAACAGCTAATTTTTTGGTCGACCAAAATTTTGGCAGTAAGATACCAACAGTCGAAAACGGATAGTTTTTGAAGATGCCTTTAAATAGAGCCAAGTTTGATGACTTAAAATAAGAGAATATGAACCTACATTGATACCTAATCAGTTTCTAAGTGCAAAAGCTCTCTTTTACTCAACTTTAACTTTCAAGTCATATTGAGCCAATCTTAGAACATCTATAGTGCATTGTTCTCAAATCTCTTAAGCCAAAATTGTATTAATTACTTTGTGAGGAGAATTCGTGAGTGAGTATTCACTCTTGTTTTTTGAAAAACTATTGAGTGTGTGGTGAGGTTGGCACCAAATTCATAAACAACCCGATTTAGGTGAGGTTGCCATGGAGTCCTAAACAACTCGTGAGTTGGTGAGATTGACACCATTGTCTAAACAATCCGTATAGGTGAGGTTGTCACCGGAGTCAACACATTCCGAGGTTAAGTGTGATAGAGCCCGAGTCAAGACTATTGTAAAGACTAGGGTGTGCTTAAGAAGAATTCACTTCGTTTGTAAAAAGGGTCGGTTAAGCCCATAATCTTGATCCGATAGTAGAAAGCTCAAAGCAAGTTGCCGAGGGCTAGGGACGTAGGCAAACCGTCGTATTTGTCGAACCTCGTAAAAACCGAGTTTGCACTTTCTCTATCCCTACACTCTTTACTTTATTGCAAGCTATTTAATTGAGTGTTTGATATTTAGTGTGCTTAATATACTTACTATTATTGCTATATGTTTGGCATTATTATTGATTTAGCTAAAAAGTTTCAAAATAGTAGTCTGTGGTTTTGAATAGTTAAAAAGTTTCTTAAAACATTTTAAAACCCAATTCGCCTCTCTCTTGGGTTATCAATCTTTGGCTAACAATAGTTAACAATTGGTATCAGAGCTTGGTGCTCAATTTTTAAATACTTAACCGTCTTGAAATGGCAAATCGAAATAATTTTCAAAACTTTTCATATGAGGTGTATTCAACTACTAGACCACCATTTATTAATAGAACCGATTATAATTATTAGAAAAATAGGATGCTTACATATCTACAATCTTTAGATTTTGATTTATGGCATGTTATTACTAAAGGTTCATTTGTTTTTAAGAAAAAGGTTGATGA
>JXTB01000552.1:44252-74000 GCA_002914805.1 Parasponia andersonii | reverse complement strand
GAAGTATTGGGTACAAATCTTCTATAAAACAAAAATACCTCAAGAACTATTTTATAAAAGCTAGTACAAGTGACACAAAGCACACTTGCACTTATTGCAATCAAGATGGACATACTAGTTTTTCATGCTTTGTAAAGAAAAATGCATATTTTGGTGGAAAACTAGCTTGCGTACTAAAGAGTTCAAAGACTAACTCCTAAAGACCCAAAGTTATGTAGGTACCAAAATCCAAATTTGAATCTTTGTTGTAGGTACAACCATGAAAGTGGGCGCTTCAAGAACTTGATCAATGACTTCACCAAGCTTTCAACTTTCACACAGAAATGATGGTGGATATTTCATTTTTAGAAACAATACAAAAAGTAAGATTATTGGCATAAGTAATATCGGTAACAATTCTTTGCCTATATTTAAAAATGTCTTGCTAGAAATATATTATGCTTAATTCTTGTCAATCATTTGAAAGGTTTTTGAAGTTTGTTTTATTCTTTCAATTATTCAATTTGAAATTTTGAACAAATGAGAGTATATCTTTTGATTAAAAAAAAATTTGTTTATTGCTTTTAGCATTTAAGATTTGGACATGCTAGTATGGTTACATTTTCAAAACTTTAGTAAAGGAATCTTGTTATGGCTTACCTAGTCTAATTTTTTTTGAAATGACAAGATTTGTAAAGCATGTCACTTTAGAAATTATATTAATTATTTTTTGAAAAATATTATGCTTTTGAGTTAATTGATAATGTTTCAAAAAGATTTACATGATTTTTTTTATTAGTTTCAAAATGGCCTTGTTTATGTCGAATGCAAATATTTTATTAAAATACTTTTAGGCAAAAATCGTTAACACTATTTGTTATATTTTAAACCATGTGTTGATTAAATTTATTTTGAATAAAATACAATTATGAGTTTTGAAATAATCAAAAGCCCAATATTGGATATTTTCAGAGTCTTTGGATACAAATATTTTTTTTAAACACCAAAGATAATTTGAAATTTTTGATTCAAAATCCAACATTGGAACTTTTCCTAGTTATTTTACTACTACTTATGCATAAAGAGAATTTTTCAACAAAAAAACTAAGTAGTATATATATATATCTATATATGTGACATTTGATGAAACTAACGACTCCTTCAAAGAGAAAAGCATAGATGATGTTGTTGTAAGTATGGTATTATGCTTGAATAATTGGATCCTAACGAAAAATTAAAGATGATGATTGAGTCCAACCTCAATACAAAGAAGATGAAGAGCTTTTGGAAGGATGGTATGGATGATTTTATTTGATTTATAAATTGCTCATATATGATTCAAATTGCTTGCATAATGTATAATATTTAAACTCTTATATTTGTGCAAGTGCTTGATAGTTTTTACATGACAAATACTATGCATAATTAATTGAATTATTTTATCTATATCGGTATTGTATTTGAACTCAAAATGATGCATTACTTGAATTCAATATTTACACTTTGTAACTTTATCATTTTGCATTTTTACGCATGATTTTTTTATGGGAACAATTTTTTTTTTTATGAATATCATATATAAGATTCTCATTAGCTTTCAACACGTGCTTTGTTATGTTTTGTCTTTTCTGAATATCTATTTCTTATGGTTGTTTAAATTTGGATAACATATCATGTTTAGATTGGATACTTGTTATTAGTTGTTTATTCATATTTTTACTTTACATTTGTTAATTGGTATCAATCTTATCCTTTATGTATACGCAACTTTTTAATGAAATCAAAAGGAGAAGAAGAATGTGTTTTTGATTTAAATTATTTCAATTCGTATCAAGTTGGTCATTTTATCTTTCATTAATTACTTTAATTGATATCAACTTGGTATAGTTTTTCAAAATACAATTGGTATCTATTGGCATACTTTTAGTTAGCATCAAACTTAGTTATTATATTTCTTCAAATATAATTTGTAATTATTTTAAAAAATAATTGGTATCCATGATTGATGTCTCTCATATATGAATGATCTTTTCTTACTTTGAATATTAATATTTTGATCATGATTCATATATTGAGTGGGAGCATATTTATGTTTTGCTTATACTAAATTCGTCATTATCATTTTTCCATGAAATCTATGCTCTCTATAATTTGATGAAAATAAAGAAAAGGAAATTATTTCACTATTATGCTTTAATAACTTTGGATTTCTCCTATGCTTTATGATGATTATATTTAAAGAATTTATTTTTAATAAGTGAAATATTACGATTTAGAGCTTTGATTATCTTGGTGTGATGAAACTTCTCTACTTGGAATATGCTATACTTCTTACACTCATTGGCATCATGTTGTTGTTCAATCTTATGTTTGACATTGTTATTCTTATTTTGAAGATTGTTCAATCCTAGCTTCCTCTATATCTCCTTATTGCTTAATTTGTCATATTATTTTTTACATGGAGGGATAATTGTTTGAGTATTACTCTTTTATATACTTTTGTCGTGAATTCAAATGGAGAAAATAGTATAGTTAATTCATATGGGGAGAATCTTATTTTAAAGATAAAATGGTTTTTATGCAATATCTAGTTTGATATTTGTCTCTATCTTTTTAATGATGTCAAAAGGGGGAGAATAATGTTGATTTATAAATATGAAGAGAAAAAATTCAATTATGAGTGTGCATAGTTTAAGGNCAATACAAAGAAGATGAAGAGCTTTTGGAAGGATGGTATGGATGATTTTATTTGATTTATAAATTGCTCATATATGATTCAAATTGCTTGCATAATGTATAATATTTAAACTCTTATGTTTGTGCAAGTGCTTGATAGTTTTTACATGACAAATACTATGCATAATTAATTGAATTATTTTATCTATATCGGTATTGTATTTGAACTCAAAATGATGCATTACTTGAATTCAATATTTACACTTTGTAACTTTATCATTTTGCATTTTTACGCATGATTTTTTTATGGGAACAATTTTTTTTATGAATATCATATATAAGATTCTCATTAGCTTTCAACACGTGCTTTGTTATGTTTTGTCTTTTCTGAATATCTATTTCTTATGGTTGTTTAAATTTGGATAACATATCATGTTTAGATTGGATACTTGTTATTAGTTGTTTATTCATATTTTTACTTTACATTTGTTAATTGGTATCAATCTTATCCTTTATGTATACGCAACTTTTTAATGAAATCAAAAGGAGAAGAAGAATGTGTTTTTGATTTAAATTATTTCAATTCGTATCAAGTTGGTCATTTTATCTTTCATTAATTACTTTAATTGATATCAACTTGGTATAGTTTTTCAAAATACAATTGGTATCTATTGGCATACTTTTAGTTAGCATCAAACTTAGTTATTATATTTCTTCAAATATAATTTGTAATTATTTTAAAAAATAATTGGTATCCATGATTGATGTCTCTCATATATGAATGATCTTTTCTTACTTTGAATATTAATATTTTGATCATGATTCATATATTGAGTGGGAGCATATTTATGTTTTGCTTATACTAAATTCGTCATTATCATTTTTCCATGAAATCTATGCTCTCTATAATTTGATGAAAATAAAGAAAAGGAAATTATTTCACTATTATGCTTTAATAACTTTGGATTTCTCCTATGCTTTATGATGATTATATTTAAAGAATTTATTTTTAATAAGTGAAATATTACGATTTAGAGCTTTGATTATCTTGGTGTGATGAAACTTCTCTACTTGGAATATGCTATACTTCTTACACTCATTGGCATCATGTTGTTGTTCAATCTTATGTTTGACATTGTTATTCTTATTTTGAAGATTGTTCAATCCTAGCTTCCTCTATATCTCCTTATTGCTTAATTTGTCATATTATTTTTTACATGGAGGGATAATTGTTTGAGTATTACTCTTTTATATACTTTTGTCGTGAATTCAAATGGAGAAAATAGTATAGTGAATTCATATGGGGAGAATCTTATTTTAAAGATAAAATGGTTTTTATGCAATATCTAGTTTGATATTTGTCTCTATCTTTTTAATGATGTCAAAAGGGGGAGAATAATGTTGATTTATAAATATGAAGAGAAAAAATTCAATTATGAGTGTGCATAGTTTAAGGGAAAGAACTTTGTTTAGCATATATTTCTAATTTTCTTACAATATGCTTATGATGCTTAATTGAGTTAAAAAGGGGGAGCAAGTCCCTTTAACTTTCTCAAGCATATTTTGAGATGGAGCTTAAAATATGGTAAGGAATAAGATAACCTTGTCAAATTTCATACTTTAATATCTTTATTGCATATTTTCTTTTATCTCATAAATCAATATTTGTCATCATAAAAAAGGGGGAGATTGTTGGAAAATTAAGGCTTCAATCTTACTCACTCTTATTTTGAAGATAACTAACATTTGATTTAATACTAATGATTTAACTTGAGTGTATAGTGAAATAGTTTTAAAGTTCTAGCTCAAGTTAGTCAAGGAATCAAGCTTGAAGATAGATGCTTATGGACTTATTAGAATCAAGCTAGAAGATGAACAATCAAAATATAAGATCGTGTCTAGATAAGGTATATTCAAACTTAGTCTTATATTTGATTTAGTTCATTGTACATAAATTCTCTTTGCATTGGCTTATACTTTCAAAAGCATTCTCAAAAATCTTTCAAATGGTTTTTCAAACAAATCTTCAAAGAATTAGCTAAACTTTAAAACTATTTCACTACACACTCAAGTTAAATCATTAGTACTAAATCAAATATTTGTTATCTTCAAAATAAGAGTGAGTAAGATTGAAGTCTTAATTTTCCAATATTCCTAGTACCCAAAATAGCTAGGTTAGACATTAAATTATCCAATTCAAGTTTGGGCCAACACCGGACTGGTAGCATGTAAATTGAGGCAAATCTTAGCCGTTCGATTTTGATTTTCGTGCCGGTCTCCAAACATAGACAATATATATATATACATATTAAACTTCCTCATTTTCTAAGTACAATCCAAAAATAACAACAAAAACACAATCTAATGGCTGGATTAAGAAGTCAAACTTAAGCACAAAATATCCAAAAATGACAACTTTTGATTCGGGTGGTATGAGGTTAAGATATATATATCTTGATGATCCTTGCGATAAGACAAATCCAACGAGCCCGATTAGAGGTCAAACAGTGGTCGGAATCGTCGCCGGTAAAGAAAACTCCAAAATGACCAATAATGGTGTTTTTCGGCGGGTAGGCATCGGCGGTTACGCGGGACTGGTGGTGAAGGTCCCTTGTGGCGTCGTGAGTAGGCCAGACGGTGGCCTGGGTGGTGATGCAGCTTTCCCTAGCTCTCGGCCGAGAGAGAGAGAGAGAGAGAGAGAGAGAGAGAGAGAGAGAGAGAGAGAGGGAGAGAGAGAGAGAAAGAGAGACGAAGGAGAAAGAGAGAGCAAGAATGAAGGCGAGAGAGACAGGGAAGAGAGAGAGCGTGTGAGTGGGAGAAAGAGCCCATGTGGGATAAGTAGGGGACTCTGTAGACTTTTAAAAATTTTTACTATTGTCCCCGGTTCCCAAATCTCTATCACTTTAGTCCTTAAAAATAATTGCAATTTGGTCTTTAAAATAAAACTTTTACAAATTAGTCACTCTAATTTAATAATCTAAAAATTATTAAAATGACCAGAATACCCCTTAAAAATATGGGGTTTTACTTTCTCCCCTCTTTAAAAGAAATTCGTCCTGAAATTCAAAATACAAGTCGAAGTTTATATCATAATACAACTTCCAACAGAAAGTTAAACAAATGAGGGTACTTTTCATACATCTCCATCTCGAGTTTCTAAGTAGTTTCGTCTTCTTTGTGATGTTCCTAAAGTATCTTGACAAGTGGTATATCTCTATAATGAAGTGCCTTCAACTCTCTAGCCAATAAGCGAAGAAGCTACTCTTTATAGGACATATCTTCTTGGATCGGTATGTGCACATACTGAATAATATGAGATAAGTCCGACATGTACTTCTTCAACATCAACACATGAAACACATTGTGTACGTGGTGCAACTGTGTAGGTAGATTTAAGCGATAAGCCACTGGTCCATTTCTCTCAGTGATCTCAAAGGGACTAATATACCTTAGAGCAAGCTTACTCTTCACTCCAAATCTTGTAACACCATGCCTTTGAGTCACTTTCAAGAATATGGAATCACCAATATCGAACTTCACCTCATGCCTTTTCGAGTCAGCATAACTCTTCTGGCGACTCTAGGTCTCTTTGAGTCTCTCATGGATATCCTTGATCTTCTCAGTAGTCTCCTCAATCATTTTAGGTCCAAGAGTAACACGTTCGTCGGGTTCTGCCCAACACAAAGGCGATCTACACGACCTCCCATCTAACACCTCATATGGAGCCACACCCACATTGGTCTGGTAACCATTATTATAAGCAAATTCCACCAAAAGAAGATGATCATATAAGTTCCCAACAAAGTCCAATATACAACAACGTAACATGTCCTCAAGAATCTGAATGGTCCTTTCGGAATCATCGCCTGTCTCAGAATAGTGAGCTGTACTGATATCCAACTGCATACCTAATGCTTTCTGCAAGACTCTCCAAAACTTAGAAGTAAACCTTGGATCTCTGTTAGAGAATATGCTTGAAGGTGCACTATGCAAATGTATGATGTTTTCCACATATAGTCTACTAAGCTTATTAAGTGAGTAGTCAATCCGGATCAATATAAAGTGAGCATTCTTCGTTAACCGATTAACTATCACCTAAACTACATCATTTTTCCTCAAGGTCTTCGGCAAACTGATCACAAAGTCCATCGTGATCTTATCCCACTTCCACTCTGGAATGGGTAACAACTGAAGTAACCTAGCTGGCCTCTAGTGTTCAGACTTGACTTGTTGATAAGTCAAACACTTAGTTACGGAAGTAGCCATATCCTTCTTCATCCCTTTCCACCAATACTGCCTCTTCAAATCTCGATACATCTTAAACTACCCAGATGTATGGCAAACCTTGATTTGTGAGCTTTTTTTAAAATGGTTTCTCGAAGGTCAGGGTCATTAGTTGTAGCCAACTTCCCACTGAAAAGCAAGAATCTTTCTCTGTTAGTGCTCCAACCATCTAACTGTTCACCATTCTGAAGTCGGTTCCAAATTGTCCTCAACTCCTTATCTTGCCATTGACTCTGTTGGACAGTCTAAAGAAGTGATGGTGAAATCACAATGTTGCTCAGGTAAGCAACCCTTTCATTCTCGAAGTACTGGAAGTGGTAGTCACCAATTGCAACTGAGTTCCTCCAATCTTCAAACATCAGTGTAGCTAGTACACCACGAGGTTTCCTACTTAGTGTATCAACTACAATATTGGCCTTACCAAGATGATACCATAGGTTAAAGTCATTATCTTCCATATACTTAACTCATCTTCATTGTCTTAAGTTCAGATCCTTCTGAGTAAAGAGATACTTCAAACTCTTATGGTTGGAGAATATGTCAAACTTTATACCATACAAGTAACATCGCCAAATCTTCAACGCAAAGATTACGGCTCCAAGCTCTAGATCATGGGTAGGATAGTTCTTCTTATATGGCTTCAACTGTCAAGAAGCATAAGCCACAACTCGACCATTCTGTATTAAGACACATCCCAAATCCGTCTTTGAAGCATCAATATACACCACATAAGGCTCGTTACTATCAAGAACAGTAAGAACTGGTGTGGTCGTTAAACTACGCTTCAATCTAACAAAAGCTTCTTCATTTTCGTGATCCCAAACAAACTTGATATCTTTCCTGGTCAACTTGGTCAAAGGCAAGGCAATCCTCGAGAAATCTTGCACAAAACGACAGTAGTAGCCTGCCAAACTAAGGAAAATTCATATCTTTGTCACATTTCTTAGTCTCTCCTACTCTAGAATAGCTTCTATCTTAGTAGGATCGATTGAAATTCCTCTGTGAGAAATCACATGCCCCAAGAACTTCACTCTAGAATAGAAAAGTCATACTTTGATTTCTAGGCATATAATTGATGATCTCTCAATGTCTTAAGTACTATTCTTAGATATTCGGCATGCTCTTCTCGAGTCTTAGAATATACCAGGATGTCGTCGATGAATACAACCATAAAACGGACCAAAAATGTCCTGAAAATCTAATTCATGAGATCCATAAAGGCTTCAGGAGCATTTGTCAAACTAAATAGCATCACAAGAAACTCAAAGTGACCATATCGAGTTCTGAATACTGTCTTAGGTATATCATCCTCTCTTATCTTCTACTAATGATAACTGGATCTCAAATCAATCTTGGAGAAGAATCTTGAACCACTGAGTTGATCAAATAACTTGTCTATACTTGGCAAAGGATACTTACTCTTCATTGTCAACTAATTCAACTTCCTGTAGTCTATACAAAGTCTCAACAAACCATCAGCTTTCTTCGCTAACAAAACAGGAGCACCCCAAGAAGAAGTGCTACTATGAATAAAGCTATTGGAAAGCAGATCATCTAACTATTCTCTCAATTCTTCTACCTTAGTAGGAGCCATGCAATAGGCTGGAATAAAAACTGGCTGAGCTCCAAGAACAAGTTCAATATAGAACTCGAACTCCCTATCTGATGGTAACTCCAATAAGTCTTCAAGAAATACCTCCGAATACTCACGCCCCACTAGAAATCATAGGTCTTGATCATCTATCCTCACCTTGCCATAAATGGCAAATAAGTTCCCATAACACTTGAGTTTCTTTCTTTTACCCAAGCATGCTTTCAGAATAGGATGAGGCTTTAACGAACTCATTCTAGCTTGATAGATAATAGGATGCCCATCACTAGGAAAAAGAGTCACCTACTTCGTATAATAGTCTATAATGACTCGATATTTTGACAACCAATCTATACCGAATATCACGTTATATTGTTCCATCGGTAAGACAATCAAATCAACAAGAAGCTTTCTATCACCAACCACAACCTGACAAGACTTACACATACTAGACACATCAGCTACTCCTCTCATAGGTGTACCCAACGTCAATACATAATCCAAATCAAAAAATTTCAACCCCAACAATTGAGCAAATAATAAGGATATGAATGAATAGGATGCACTAGTATCAAACAAAACATGTGCCTAAGAGTGTGAAAGAAGGTTCATACTGTTAACAACACATCGGCCTGTATGATCCTGAGTGTTGTCTGCTTCAGTAAAAGCATAGGCTTAGCTAGTCACCTTTCCTTTCCCCTTGTTGCTCATTCCCTGACCATGATGGCTGCTATTGGGTCCTGGACTAGTACTACTATATCTACACCCACCCTAACTCCTAGAGGCCTGAAAAGTTGGAAAACTCTGAGTGAAACTTTAGGGGCAATACTGGTGCTGATAAGGCTGAGGGGAAATACAAGCCTGCGAAACACCATGTGACTATTGCGGCCTTGCCTGAGTGTTCTGATAAGAAACAGAACCTGACTGGCTCCTTTATGATTCTCCTTGAGAAAGATGAGATTTCTACAGACGGTTGGGACACGCCTTCTTCTGATGACCCTACTGGCCACAAACAAAATATCCTCCATACGAACTGCCTCTTCCACCCCCTGAAGAACTACAGTTGTTTGAGCTTCCGCTATTCGGAGTACCCTGGGCTGACCATTGCCCCTAGTTCCTTCTAGTGACTTTCCTATCATTACCTCTCCATTGGTTCTCCAAGAATCCAATCCCTCTTTTATGTTGGGTAGCCACTGCAATCTCAGGAAGAGTATAAAAATTCTGAGTGCCAATTCTGTTGAAAATATTCCGATTCAGATGACTCCTAAACTTGGCAACTCAGTACTTCTCACTCGTACTTGATCCAAAAGCAACACTTACCAACTCAGTGAACTTTATCAGGTACTCATTCACCGTTCTATTACCTTGAATCAAAGTCTTAAACCAGTTTTCAACTCTATCATGTTGATCTTCATTGGCATACTGAGCCTTGAAAATCTGTTTAAAGTCTTCCCAAGTTAGACCCACAACATTCTATTCCACTGTCTCCTACCGGCGAATGGCACTCCCTATCAAATAGTTAACATCAAACATAACCCAAAACTTAACCGGAGTACCAAGGGCTCGAAAGTGCCTTTCTATCTCATATAACCAAGCAATTGCCATGAAAGCTTCTAGTCTACCATCAAACTGTCTTAGTTGGAGATGCATGAAATGTTAGAGATGATCAGACTGCTCCAACTGACGTTCCGTCAGAGCAAGAGGCTGATAGTCTAGATTACTCATCTAGGTAAATGCTTGCTGCATTGCCTCAATCAGATGATTGGAATCTAGACGATGAGGATTGACACCTAGCTGGTGCCTCAGAACTCTTCTTGGAGGCATCGTTAAAAGTCTGAAACAATATGTTAAACTATTAATTCGATAATGATGAATGCTTGTTATGAAAACAACTTCGATTTAGTTTAATAGTGATATATATGAACTGTTAAACTCAAGCTTTGATACCATAATTTCTGTCATGTTTTAATACCGGGGCTAGTGGTAGAAGGTGAATTTGATAAAGATGGAAAATTCCTTGGTATATTTAAAAATGTCTTAAAGGTTTCCAACTTTTATAAAACGGTCCATTTAAATAAAATATTTAGAATTTTATCCTGTAAACCTCTCCCACAGTTCATATACACCATTAAACATAGGTAGAATAAATACCGAAAAAAATAAAATACCAAAATGGTATACATGAGTTCACAGACAAAAATAGAATGTAGTAATCTTGGTTCAATGCTAAAACAAAACCCAAATAGTCCAAACACCACAACAATACGCTTTAACTATTACTGAGATAACGAGCTACAATCAAGATGGCATTTTACTCCTTTTGATCACCAAGATCACACTAGACACCACCTGAGGAAGTGAAGAAGGGGACACAGTCTGTCTGAGACCTAAGCCCATACCCAGAGGGGACACCTATGTGTCACCTACCAAACCTAGGAGGCAACCGAATTGCCTACGCCTGCCAATGAGGAAGTAATCAGAAATAACAAATCTTGCATGGGTGTACGGACTTTACACCGACGGTAAGGCACGCAGCGCTACACTATAAACCCACGATGCTAACACAGTACTCATGTATGATCTTATAACACATGTAATGTAGAACTTAAGTGTGAAAATAATCGTGCTATGGTTATTTAATGAAATAAATAAACTAGGTTTCATATAAAAATAGGCAGTATAACGGCCTTATTTTTTATATACCCAAAAATAACTTGCACTTAAAAAATTCCTAGACCAATATAATTTATATCATACAATCACATTCTACCACTTATATTCAAATAACTCAAAATCACGTGTGTTCTCATATATTGCAAAAAGTAAATTTTATTCAAAAATGATATAAAACGAAGGTAACTGAGTCTCTACGTCGCTCGAATAGCAATACCATGCTGTTGAATCCTTAAGGTATCATTGACGATCACCTAGAAGGTCGGGAACTAATTCCAAGCCTTCGATCATCCTCTTTGAAAAACCAACTTCTCAGCAGAGCTTCAAATCCACAAATGGGTTTCTTTACTGAATTCCTAGCATTCAAAATAGCTAGGTTAGATATATAACTTGTCTAATTCGGGTTGAGGCCCACACCGGACTAGTGGCATGCAAATCGAGGTAAATCTTTGCCGTCTGATTTCGATTTTCGTGTCGGTCATCAAACATAGGCAATATATATCAAACTTCTCAATTTCCTGAGTACAATCCAAAAATGACAACAAAAATATGATCCAACGACCGAATAAACAAGTCAAACTTAAGCTCAAAATATCCAAAAATATCAACTTTTGATTCGAGCGATATGGGATTAATATATATATACCTTGACGATCCTTGCGACGAGACCAATCGAACAAGCCTAGTTAGAGGTCAAATAGTGGTTGGAATCATCGTCGGTGATGAAAACTTCAAAATAGCAAATAATGGCATTTTCCGACTGGTTGGCATTGGCAGCTACGCGGGACCAGCAACGGAGGTCCCTGGCGATGCGATGAACTCTCGCCGGGCGGTGGGTAGGCCAAATAGTGGCCTGGGCAGTGGCACAGCTTCCCCTGGCTCTCGGCCAAGAAAGAGAGAGAGAAAGAGAGAGAGAGACGAAGGAAAAAGAAAGAGGGAGATCAGGGGCGACGGAGACAGAGAAGAGAGAGAGTGTGTGAGTAGGAGGGAGAGCCCACGTGGGATAAGTAGAGGACTATGCAGATTTTTAAAAATTTGCACTATAGTCTCCGGTTCTCAAATCTCTATCACTTCAGTCCTCAAAAATAATTGCAATTTGGTCCTTCAACAAAAAACTTTTACTAATTAGTCTCTTCAATTTAATAATCCAAAAAATATTAAAATGACCAAAATACCCCTTAAAAATCTGGGGTTTTACAAAAATGATTAGAGTTAGTTCATTGCTTAGTTTATACCCTAATTATTCATACACATAAGAATTAGGGAACTTAATCTTCCAAATAAATAATGTGACTAACACAATATATGTACTATGATAGTACATATGTTTCACATTGTCTAATATATCTCTCATTACTATTAAAACATGGTGCATTAAAATTGCATAGTCACAAATGTCTCACTTTAACTATGCCTAGCATGGTAAATTTAATTGTGACTAATTACATTAGAACTATTAACTAAATACACTTACGTTATAAATCATTTATAGATACATATAAAATAAAGAATAACTTTATGTCTAATTAGGCATGCAGTCTAACCTGACCTGATTTTATGTGTATATTCCACTGTAATTATACTCAAAAAATTCATTAGTACATAACTATTCAATTTATGTAGTTAAATAAATTAAATACACATATCATAATCTTATACTCATAGATATTAAATACACATAGAATAATCTTAACTAGTAAATAGGCTTGGTATTACATTTTGAGCGATGAATGGCTTTGGCTATGGATGACTATAATAACACCTTTTATGGCCTTGCTATTCTTATTTTTCTTGTTGTGATATGCCTAGATGAAATTAGGATGCATGCATGTCATTATTAAGATTTATGAACAAGTTGGTATATAATATGCATGTTAAATAGGGTTCAAGTTTGACTTACTGTTTTCTAGGTTTTCTTGAACTTAAATCAAGTCCTTTGAGTGCAGATAGATTTAGAATCAAGAATTGGTGCAAAATTCGTTTTAAAATGCAAGCTGTACCCAAGAGATCACACAAGGGTCCGAGACTGTTTAATACATCTTTTTTGAACAGTAAAATGTTACGACCTCAACGGAAACTTTTCAAATTGAGTTTTAATCTGAAATTTTAAAGATACAAATTAGACTTCTTGAAGTTTATATATTAGTATAAATTGTTAAAATCCAAGTTGTTTTGAGCTCGGAATGATAAAATAAATATGGACTATGAAACTGTTTTAGCAGTTTCTCACTGTTATAGGAAAATGGTATTTTAATTGGTAGTAAACTATTTTCAAGAATTATGTGGATATTTTTCTTAAAATTTAGACTTAATAAGGAGTTTGTGGCTTCTAGAGTTATTGATAAATTTATTTTGAGCTAAGATTTATGAATTTTCTCCCAAGGACTTGGAATCTGTGAAAAGCTGTTTAAAAGGGTAAAAGCCCTAAAAGTGGCTCTTGTCAAACCCGTAGAAATATAAGTACAAATGTACTTACTTTAAATTTTTACTGCTTTTAATATTATTTTTAACACAAAATATAGTCTGAAACAAAATCGAGGGTATAAGAATGAATTGTAACAGATTTACGGTTAACGTTTTACAAATTCGGCAAGTTTATTCAACAAAATAGCTATTTTAAGACTATGGAAAATTTGGTACATTTTGTGATTTTAAAGCGTGGAAATGAGTTCTAATGTCTCAATAAAAGTCCCAAGACGGATTTTACATATTTTTGGTAAAATGAGAGTACGTTTTACTCGCCTTTGTATCACGGAGAAATTCGAAAGTTGAGACCGTAACTTTCTAATAAAAATGACAAGTTGATAATTTTAATCGAATGAGCTGGGGTTTAGTTATGAGACATGCCACTACGGAATAGGTTTAGTGTGTATCATAGAGATAACCTTATTGGTCTAAATTCCAAAGTTAATAATGGAACCTTTATTATGTTATAGTGTGACCTCAGTTTAGGTGTGTGAGCAATGAAGGCTATTTGAAGCAAAGCTATCCTTTATAAGTGTAGCTATTTGACTACAACAATAAGTAGTGTACGTATTATAGTTATAATTATGCTTCTTTGGTGCTATGAGATTAATTATACTATCGAACATATTCACAGTTATGACTATGGTTGAGTAATAATACTAGGGATGGCAATGAGTCGAGTTCGGACAGGTGTGACTATCTTGTCTCTGTACTCATAGAGAAAAAATAAAATTTATAGACCGCTTTATTTATCCGCTTAAGTTTGCGAGGTAGGTTTGGGTATTTCCCGGATGGGTAGCGGGTACCTGCGGGTACTCATACTTGGTAAAAAATTAAAAAATATCTTGTTTGAGTAATTTGAAAAATAAAAAAAATATAAATTTAAACAGAAAAAAAAATTAATGACAATATCATATATTTAAATTAGTAATACTTTAATAATACAACATAATTTATATATATATATATATATATTTATTTGTGTGTATTTTACATAAATTATACATAAATCTAATATTTATTTTTTTATTTTTTTATATATAATTAATTGGATCGGGTATGCTCGTACCCGCCCGTAAGATTTTTCGCTCAGTATCAGTTCTCGTCCTATTTACTTAAATAATCAGATATCCCAAATATACGGATTGACGGGTAAAATTGTGATCCAAAATGGCACATGCATGCAGGTATCGCCCGTAGAAAGACTAGTGGGATATAGTGATGTTGTAGGTCAAAGAAAAGAGAAAGTCACGCCTTGAGCGTGGAGCCCGTTGAATTGTAAAGTATAAATAGACCACCTGTGGGAAAAATATTTTGAGAAGTTGTATTTTAGTTAATTCTTATAAATGGCTCAAACTCCTGTGCATTTTGGACTATTGTATAAATGTATGATATTATAAATACATGGTAAATGTAATTGTTTAAAAAGCTTTTGATAAATCACGTCTCTCTCATCAATTTTTTTGTTAAATGTGTTTCTTACTGATCCTGAACAGAGGGATGTTACATAGAAGCAGCTCCAATTTTTGTATTATTATATGTTTTTTCATTTATTTCCTTGTGAGTGATCTGACCGCCGGGGGGGGGGGGGGGTTTGGGTGTGGTTTTGTGCGTTTAAAAATTTCAGAATAGATGTAAACCCTCCCGCCATTAGTGCAAGTGTTTAAATTTTGTTTTCAAACTTATAAATCAAAAAGGTTTTGGACAAAAATACTTAAATAAAAGAGATATTACTAAAATATGATTTTCTAAAATATGAGCAATTAATTTGGTTTTAAAAAGTCCTTAATATAGCAACATTTAAAAATATTATTTCTTCTTCTTTTTCAAAATAATTTTCTTTTATGGCTAACAATTCATCAACTTTACCAATCAATCAATGCTCTCCTCGAGTCTACTTTTGTGTATTGTTTAATTTTATTCGATTTACTCTTAATTTTTACACTATATCCCCTCGTATCTCTCTTAAAATATTTTTGAATATATTCTTACTAATTTAAAGTTCTTTCTTATGTTTTTTAACTTTCTTTTGTAATTTGAAATAATGAACTATTTTTCAGTTATCACTTTTAATTTGTTTTATTATTAATAAACATATCTAATAGAAAATATGCATCTAGGTAGAAGTAATTTTCTAATGTAATTTTAAAAAAAAAAAACTAATTCGTGTAATTCTAGTTTTTCTTATATTAAATAATCACACTAATTTTCCAAAACTCTTCTTAACAAATATTTCCTAAGCCCCGAACTTGGTTGATTAACCCAACTGACACATGTGAGCTGAGGGGTATGAGTCTTAATAGATAATATAGATGAAAGATTTGGATTAGGGACTAATGGTTGCAACTCTTTTAAGAGGTTTGGGACTTAGATGCCAAGATTTAAATGAGAGGACCTGTCAATAACTCTAAGGCCCTATTTGGAACCTGGATTTTTGAAGAGAAAAAAAGAAAAAATTCAAGAGATTCCATTTTTTCTTATTTGAATTCAAACCAAAAAAAAATAGAGTTAGATTTGATACCATTTTTTAGTATATAGAATTTTGACAAATGGATTAGGAAAAAGAAAATTTTCAAAATTGAGTTTCGATATGATTTTGAAAAAAATAGTTATTGCTTTCTTTTTCCTTAACTTTTCTCTCACAATTTATTTTCCTCCAAAAATCTAGGTTCCAAACAGAGCCTTGTTGGGAATTTTTGTTGCAAATTACCCAAAAAAAAAAAGACATAGAAAAACCGAGAAGTAGCAAATAGCTAAAAAAATTATGAGGAGACTCTTTCTTAAAAATATTAGAATTGATACATTATCAAAAAAGCGTTAAATAAATTCTCTCGATTCAAAAGACATACGAGATTTGCAACAAAAACCAGATTAAAACAATAAAAGCTCTAAAGAATAGAATATAAGAGGTTTTAGGCTACTAATAACTTCTTTTTTTTCTAGTTCAACAAGCATTTCTTTTTATTTCCATATAAAACCTCAAAACAACTAACAACAGAAGTAAAGGGCTAGGACCAATATGCCATAATTTTGTAACATTTGGAGTGGAACTGCTATTATAATAAAATGGGTACCAATATGTAGGGATGATAATATACCAAAAGGGTGTAAGGTTGAGGACCTATAACTCCAAAAAAACTATAAAATAATGAGTAATACTATGAATATCAAAAACTTGTACCATAAACTTACACAAATAATATTACATCATTTTCAATCAAAAAATTTTAAATAGTGTATGGTTGAAAAATAATACCACATAAATTTTATTTTTGGAAAGAAATAATACTAAATTATTGGTGTAAACTTTTTGTGCATTTTTTTGGTATTTTTAGCATTGTTGTAAAATAAACGTGATCAAAGTTGAACTATATCTTTAGATCATTGTAGTTTGTCAATAGACCTTGATCTTCATCAATAGACCTTCAATCTAAAGCGATGAAACTTCGATCTCCATTAGCATATCTTCAACCCTCATCGATAGACCTTTGAGCTTCGGCAGGAAACTTGGATCATCATCAGACCTTCGATTTTCATCATTTGATTGTTATAATTTTATGGAGAAGATGAATGGAGGTGGTAATTTACCTATTTGAAGCCGATGAATAATGAAAAAAATTCGTGCTTCAGGCCTTTAAGGTTCGTCGTATGTGACATTTGAGAAAGTTGGCAAGAAAATTTTGCTAGAAAAGGGAAGTAGGTGAATGAGAACGACACTTTGGGAGCTTGCTGATCTGCGTGAAGTTTTGAGTTCTGATAATGACATTTTGGGTATACAATTCTAATGTATATGTGATTAGGTCGTCTACCTATAAGGTTGCCTATTTACCCATAAGTTTGAAGCTTGGGTTATTTACTAATGTTGGGCCTAAAAAAGGATATTCTTTTATATAGCTCTAAAGAAAAAAAAAAAAAAAAAAAAAAAAGAGTTAGTTAATTTTTTTTTGTTTTTGGAAGGCAAGAGTTAGTAAATTTTAAAATCAAAGATAAAAGTGAAATGGAAAAAGAAGTTAAAAAAAAAAAAAGGAGAGAAAGGAAAAAAAATTAAAAAAAAATAATGAAGGGGAAAAAGTATTAAGAAAGGAAAAAAAGAAAGTAAGGTCATAGTTTTGAACAAGTTTCTTTTTGATATATTTTCTCACATATTGTAATATATAATTTTGTTTAAGAAAATGAGGGCTTATTTACGAAAATGTCCCTACATTTTGTAGGCTGTATTTTTGGACCTTTTAACAAAATCGTATAAAACTTAGATTATTTTGAAAGATTGTAATGCAGGAATTATTTTTTGTTTATTAGGTAGAACTGTGTAAATCCTAAAATTTTCAATTATGAATTGGCACGGAACGAAATCTGTTGTCGCCGCTTCCTGTGCCCATACCCCAAATGACGCCACGTAATAGCATCATGTGCTAATTGAATGGCTCACTTGAGGATCAATTTGGATTTCCTCTGTTTCTCTTTATCCTTTTGTTTTTCTTTTTCTTCCTCTTCTGCTGAGTTTAAAACCCACGTCATTGTCGCTGTAATTTTACATTTTCTGCAACAGTTTGCAGTTGTTGAGAATCTATACGAAGGCTTCTCATTAAAAGTCAGCAGTTGGGTTCCAAAGCGACTAAAGAAAACCTTTTATCCCTCTTTTTTACTTGGTTCTTTTAATTTTATTAAAATATCATCAGATCTAACATAAGGCTATAGAAATTCGTTTCTGTTGACGGATGTTTTGTTAACAATAAATTTAGGAAATTATAAAATATAGCTTATGTGTGAAAATAGTTGATCAAATCAAAGTAAATAATAATACAAGAATTTTATAGTAATTCAGCTCCAAAAAAGATGAGCTTATGTCCATTGTTCTTTACTATTTTCTGAGAAATTACAAGTGTATCGTTAAGTCTCAAGATTAGAGAGTCTAGAGTGAGAGATACAGAGTGTAGCCAGAAGTCTTTTATAGTAATACTGAATTCCCTTTATATAGCTGAGGATGGCTCAATGTTTCCTAATTGTGAAAATGAGCAAGTGTAATCAGAAAATACAATTCGAGTAACAATATAATTGGGTAATAACTTAAATGGAATGATTGGTCGATCTTTATTCAGAAACTTATTTCCCTTTCTTTGAAAATTACCCACTTAATGAAGTTTGATCTAGTTTCTTTTTCATACTGGTCGCACTTAACTCATTCGGAGGAGGTCGTACTTCGATCAGAAAAATTCTCATGTAACCTGACATGTCCAACTTGTTCGCTAACTTTCTCTTTTTGACATTGATCAACATATAGGTTTTAGACCGCACAATAATTGTCCCCCAGCTCCATTAGTTTTTTAGGATAAAATAGAGCTTCTTTCTTTGATAAATTCGAGCATAAAAATGCGACATTATGATATAATCTTGAAATCCTTAAAGAGTCACCAGTTCTTAAATCTCATCTTTTCAGAACCACGTGTACTTTTACCTGACAGATGCAACCATGTGTCACCTTTTCTCAGGAGAGTAGCGAAAATCGAGAAGACTTCTCCGTTTTATGATAATAGCGAAGACGCCAGTTGTTGTCTCAAATCGAGGCGTTTCAAATTTCGAAAAAATACTCTTTTAATTTTGAAAATTAACTCTCGCGTGAACTTTGGGCTATTAGATCTGAAAATTAAATGCCTTGATCTACGACTGTGATTTGATGATGCTTGAGATATATATGTCAAAACTCCATTCGCCTTCTCTTCAAAACTCGAACCCTATTGCCTCCTATTCCTCTTTCATTTCTTCTGAAATCCCGAAGCGTCCATAAGATAGAAATCCTCTCGGTGCCCCTCTTCGCTTTTTAGCTCGCACAAATTCATCATCTTTTTCGACGAAGTCATCATCACAATCCCTCAAACGACATCTCGGTTTTTTAATCTCCGAAAAAAAGTTAGCATACATTCTCTCTCTCTCTCTCTCTCTCTCTCTCTCTCTCTCTCTCTTATTTAAAGAATTATTGTTCTTCGATTTCCAAAGGACCCTTATTTACAGAGCTTATTTCTAGAAATAGAAAGATGAATCGTAGAGCCTGAATACCCCGAACATAAACCTATCCCCATATTTAGATGAACTGAAAAATGGGCATATCTCAGAATCTCTCCATTAACTTATTGAATGAATTACTTTTAGATGATTGATAGATGAACCCATAGAAGAAATTTAGGATCTGAAATCCTGACATTTGAAAACTAAAATTAGTCGAGTGATGAATTATCAAAGAATTACTTGAACAATTTTTGATGAATCCATAGATTGATTAGAAAAATTCGATGAACAGCTTATTATCAATGCAATCCTAGGACTTGTGGCCCCAAATTGCTCGAATATAGCAAGGATACCTGATGCTCGCATAGGACTAAATCCATCCCATATTTCTTCTTTTAGATATCTAGTAGTGAGGAATTTAGGGAGGGAAATGCGTTCTCAGGAGAATAGTCCTTCAATACAAGTATTAACTCTATAAATCTCGAAGACTATCTTGAGCCAGAACCTGAAGTAGAAATAATTAGGACCAGGCAAAGTAGTCCTCATATAGGTGACCTCCCTCAAGACCAATGGCCTCGGCCGGCATATTAAGAATACCCCTGTATTTGTAACGGGTTATCACTATATAGAAGGAGATTGGTCATGTACCAATATAAAGACGAGTAGTACAACAAATAAGCTTAAAAAGATCGTATGCAACTACAAAATCGACATCCCCCTTTGCCTACCTACAGAGTTCAATCGATTACACACACCTCCTTATAGAACCGCCTTATTCTCAGATGCAATTCTCAGATGTGGTGTCTACTTCCCACTTCATCTATATATAACATCGATCATCGACTACTATGGAGTTGTCCCCTTTCAACTAACCCCAAATACATATAGATACATGGTAGATTTGTACATATTATACCATAAATTAGGTCTAAAATCCCATACTCCTGAAGAGTTCGCTTGGTTCTACCAAGTGAAATCAAACCCATCAGATTTCGGCTTCTTCTATGCGAGAAAGTGGTTGAATCAAGCAATAAAAACCATTCACGGGATTCGCAACAACATGGGAAAATGGAAAATTCTATTTTTTCACTTTGACTACGCGGATAATGGCTTTTTTCAAAACCCTGATAAGTAACTTTCAGCTTATAGCTTTCTCTATATAAATATATCAATCTGATCACATTTGTAATATGGAACGTCCAGGACTCTCCAAAGAGCAGCTCACAAGAGTGTATAAAATAAACAACCTTCCGATCAAAGAATTTGATTGAAAGAGGCTTGGGATGACCAAGAACCTAGTTGCTTGCGGGCTGTTTCCAAAGGGAGCCGCTCTTCTAGATTCTACCAACCGTCCAACTAAACCCTCGAGCTTGAAGAAGAAACAGAGAAAACAGAAGGAAGTGAATGCCTCATCTTCTAAACCCAGGAAACGAAAAGCACCTGCCACTCCTACTGTCCCAGAACCATCATCTCTAGAAGCTCCATCGCCACAAATTTCTCAGCAGCAAGAAGGTAATTTTTCTATTATTCCTCCTCTTTGTCGCATTACATACCTCGCATGTTAACTAATTATATTTGTACAGAAATGACAATTGACAGCAGACTGTGAGTACCACCTTCAACACTAGGGTCAATGGCAAAGTCAAGACACTAGACAGCATACCTCCCTCCTCGATGAAAGGGAAAGAGAAGATCGACACCTCCAAGAAGCGAAAAGTCGCTTTCAAGGATGTCCCTATAAGCTCGCCTCCTCTTCAGCCTACAAAAATTGCGAGCCAACCTAAGCCATCCAAGGAAATAGTCACCTCATCTGGAGAATCGAGCTAGGCTGACAAGGACGAGGAGCTTTTCACACTCCTTCGTCAACTACCAGAAAAAGCTGGTTTGAGCACGGCCTTTATCGATCATTTCACTTCTGAGGAAGGTTGGGAGAGGATGAAGCAATAGTCAGCCAAGGTCGCTTTCAGTAATGAGAATGTTGGCAAATGTAAGCATCTTCAATCTTCATTCTTCGGCGCACTTTTCTTATACTGATGTGTGTTATATTTTCAAACTGCTGCAGCTACTGTTTTGATATTTGACCCGGTCCTTGAATGCATGGAGAAGAGCAAAAAGGTCAAAGAAATGACCCTAGAATTCGAGGACTTAGAGAAGATTCGTGAAGAAGAGAGAAATTCCTTCGAGTTAGAGAAACAGTAACTGCGCGAGGATCTGGCCAAGGAAAAGCTTGAAAAGGAGAAGATCAAGGAAAAAATTAAAGAACTTGAGAAAACCATTTCCGAGCATCCAGATGTTCTGAAAGAGGCGACAGCTGAGGTGGCTCGCAAGGCTGTAGAAGATTCAGAGCCACTAAAGGTAAGGAGCTCGAAGAAAAAGCCAGTGACATCGCCTCGTTGACTATAATATACAATATTTTCTGCGAGCATCCGGATTTTGACTTTCCATCCTTGGTGAAGATGTGGTCGAGCTTGTCTAGAGTTAGAAGGAAACTAAAGCTACAACTAAAAAAGATGGAGCGAGCACATCTGCATAATTTTTTTTTTTATTATTTTACAAAGTTTCAGAACAATGCAGGTTGGTCCTTTTTGCTTTGTAATACTTTGCTTGCATACAGGTGCGAGCTTTTATCAATGGAACTTTTCTTGTCAAATGTTTATTCCTGCAAAATAATTAAAACACAATGCATTGTAATATAAAGATGTATAATTTAACCAAGTAATCAATCACTAGGTGACTGATCGGTACGTTATTACGATTCGAATCCAACTAACTTAAAATAGATTTTAAGTATTAGGATAGATTAGGTCACTTAAGAAAACAGTAAGTATGAGTGATGCGAACTCAATACTATTTTTCAAAAGTTCCACAGTAAAATAAAATATAGCAATATATCACATCGAACAATGAACGTTTTGCTTAGTTACTTTATTGTTCGAGGAGGGAAATTGCATAATACGACATGATATAGCATGAAGCGAGGGAGAAATCCTAAGATTTTAAGAAATTTTTAGAGATTCGGCGATCTAAAATTCCAACCCCTCTAAATGAATGTTTGCATAGTCCCGTAGGAAGCTAGTAGGAGATAACATTCTGATCCTACTTCCCCCTGAGTTTTATGGTGTTCGCAGACTGCTATAAAACTATAAAAGATGAACCAAATAAAATTGAATAATCGAACAAAAGACATCTTTATTGATGAATGACGAATAACAAGATGCCCCCCAGGTCGTTGAAAATATATGAAGATTTACTGATAATAGTGACGAAGTTGTTCTGCATTCTAAGCATGCTCGATCTTTTGTCTACCAGTACGAGCTAGCTTGTACGTCCCAGGTTGAATGACGGCGTCAATAACATATGGTCCTTCCCAAGAGGGTCCAAATACACCAGCACCGTGCTCTTTATTATTAGGTAGAACTTGTCGAAGAACAAGATCACCAACTTCAAATTCCTTGCTTCTGACTTTAGAGTTATAATATCGAGTAGTGCAATGTTGATATGATGCGATCTGAAACTGAGACTACTCGCGCATTTCTTCTAAAAGATCGAGCTTAATCCTTATTAGTGCATTATTCTGATCTTGCTCATAAGTAGATCGTTGTAGAGAACTCGCACCAATTTCTACTGGCGCCATTGCTTCGAATCTATAAGCTAAAGAGAGTGAACTTTCTCTAGTAGTGGTTCGTTGAGTGGTGCGATAAGCCCATAATATTTCAGGTTGCACATCTGATCAAGCTCCTTTCTTTTAGCTTTGTCTTTAGGTTCTATTTAAGTATCTTGTTTATAGTTTCAACCTGCCCATTGGTTTATGGATGAACAACAGCAGAGAAGCTCTTCTTGATGCCTAAGTTGTCGCAGAAGTTATGAAATTCATCGTAGTAAAATTGTTTCCCATTATCAGAAATTACAGTATATGGTATACCATAACGGCAGATAATAGATTTGTAAACAAAATCTATCATCTTTTTGTGGAAATGGTACTCAAGGTTTCTGCTTCTGTCTACTTGGTGAAATAATCGACTGTGACCACTGCATACTTCAATCCACCTCGCGCCAATGGAAGCATTCTGATAATATCAATTCCCCATACTGCAAATGGCCATGGACTAGTCATTGAAGTTAGAGGAACATGTGACATTCTAGGAACAGTTATAAATCACTGACATTTGTCACACCTCCTAGAAAATTCCATTGTATCATTCTTCATAGTTGGCCAAAAATACCTTTGTCTGAGAACCTTGTTCGCAAGTGCCTGTCCCCCTGAATGATTTCTGCATATTCCTTCGTGAATTTCTCTCATAATGTAGTGTGCTTTTTTTTTCATCAATACATAATAATAACGGTGAGCTAAAACTTTTGAGATAAAGCTTCCCATCATATATGATATAGTGAGCGGCCTTCATTTGAAATCGCTTTGCTTCATCTTTGCTTTCGGGAAGATCGTCATTTTGTAGATATTTCATTATAGGATCCATCCATGATGGTTTTCTGTCAACCGGCATGGTCACTTAGGGATCTACTTTGATACTTGGTTTCGCAAGAAATTCGACAGAAACTACCTTTAATAATTCTGTGTCTTTCATTGAAGCGAGCTTAGTTAGAGCATCTGCCTGAGTATTCTTAATGCGAGGAAGAAGTTGAATGCTATAAGTAGTAAATATCGAGAACAGTCATTGTACCTCCTGTAAGTAGGCCATCATTCTTTCTCCTCTTGCTTGGTAATCGCCAATCACTTGACAAATGACCAACTGGGAATCACTGTATACCTCAATCATCTCAGCCTTCATTTCTTGTGCGAGCTTCAGTCCAGCTATCAGTGCTTTATATTCTGCCTTATTATTCGACGCTGGAAATTTGAAGTGAAGTACACAATGAATATTATGCCCTTCAGGACTGATTAGCATTATGCCCGACCGGCTCTATTCTCGTTTGATGATCCATCGACGTAAAGTTTCCACAATCTTGATAAATCTATAACAGGTTTTTTGATTACTTCTGTGGGAAGATTGACATCATATGTGAATTCTACAATAAAATCTACGAGAGTTTGACCTTTAATTGCAGTGCGAGCTTGAAAATTGAAGTCAAATTGACTCAACTCAACGACCCACTTAAGTAGTCGTCCCGAAACCTCGGGTTTTTGTAGAACCTGCTTTAATGAAAAATTCGTGAAAACTTTGATGGAGTGTGTATGAAAATAAGGTCGAAGCTTCCTGGATGCGACGATGAGTGCTAATGCCAACTTTTCCATCTCTGGATATCTCGTTTCAGTATCAAGTATTCTTTTACTTACGTAATATACAGGTCGCTTTACTTTTTCTTCTTCTCGAATTAACGCAGTACTTGTCGCATATTTGGAACAACGAGATACAAGTATAACTCTTCACCCAGGTTTGGCTTCGACAAAAGTGGAGGAGAATCCCAAGTGTATTTTTAATTCTTAAAATGTCTGCTCACATTCTTCCGTCCACTCGAACCTCTTCCATCCACTCGAACCCTGATGTTGCATCTACAAGTTGGTCGATTCTTGGAAGGGAAAACTGTCCTTCGGGAATACTTTGTTAAGGTCGGTGAAATCGATGAAAATTCTCCACTTCCCATTGGGTGGTTTCTTTACCAAAGCTTGGTTTACAGGCCAGTTCGGCTAAAAAGATTCTCTGATGAATCTAATTTTGAGCAACTTCTCTACCTCTTCTTTCAATGTGATGTAGCGTTCTTGATTCATGGCTCTTTTTTTCTGTCGTAAAGGCTTCTTTGTTATATCTATATTAAGGCGATAACATATGCTATTCAGATCAATCCCCACCATATCTGAATGTTGCCATATGATGATATCCAAGTTTGATTTCAGAAAAGCAACCAATGAAGCTGGCATGGGTTCTTGAATCTTCGCCCCAATTTTTAAGACCTTCGAGGACCTGTCAATTGACAAATCTTCCAAGTCTTCTATAGGTCCAGTCTTGACCTCTCCATCGATTTCTCGAGGGTCGAGGTCTTCGATTGAAGTTTCGCTTGACGGTTCTCTTGACATTTTACTTGACGCTTCATCTTGTAGTTGGACCATCATTGTGCGAGGTGCCACATCTTTTGCTGCGAGCTTTAAAGAATTATTATAACAAGTCTGCGCGTCATATTGGTTGTCTCACACTTTGCCTACTCTATGTTACGTTGAGAACTTCATAGCGAGGTGGTAGATTGAAGTAACTACTCGAAGTTCCCTCAATATTGGTCTTCCTAGTACAGCATTGAATACAGAGGGATAATCCACAACTAAGAATTGGGTCATTGCTGTTGAAACTCTAGGATAAGTTCCAACATTGACCATTAACTCAATCATGCCCCTAGGTATTATGTTGTTACTAGTAAATCCGTAAAGTGGAGTGACAGCGGGCTTTAGGTCGCTTTCACTCAACTCCATCTTCTTGAAGGTGTCATAGTACAGGATGTCGACAGCACTTTCATTATCGACCAATACTCGTCATAGCTGCGTGCTTCCACAGTTAATCTTTATTACCAATGTATCATTATGTAGGTAATAGAACTCCTTCGCATCCTGTGCCGTAAAGATAATGTCCATATCTAGTACCCATTGAAGTTTTCACGGTCGTTGCTCAAGATGTATGACATTGGTCAATGGCTGCTGTCGAGCTTCTCGTGCATACCTATCTTACGCCCTCCTCGAATCTCCACCAACATGCGGTCCTGCAAAATTAGTTCGCACTTCGAGTTGAATTTCTGGAGGTCGTTGTGGGTTTTTTTCTCGCCTTTCATTGTTCTATCTAGTGTACTGTCGTAGCTACTATTTTTTAATTAATCTTTCGATTTCATCCTTCAAGGCATAGGAGTTATTGGTATTGTGTCCAATGTCATAGTGATACTGACATAACTTGTTGAGATCACACCTCGCTCAATCTCATTTTATCGGTTCCGGTTGATGATATCGCTCCTGCTGATTTGTGACCGTATAGATATGATCTATAGGTGCGTTCAATTCGGTATAGTTGTTGAATCTCATAGGAGCTCTTGGAATCTTCTGCTTTTTCTGTTTGGGCTGCTTCTCAGTTAATTGTTCATTACTTCTTTTGTTTGACTTATTATTATTATTGTTGTTGATCGTGGTCACATCTTTAGTAGCATCTTTTTCTCCTTCCTTCGTCTTATAAAGATTCTCGCGTGAAGATTCCACCCTCAGATGCTGACCAACTCTTCGATAGAAGTCTTCAAGTGTTCTATATTTGTGCTCAAATAACTCTTCCAAGAGTTTAGTCTCTGGTCACACCTTAGCCATCCTTAAAGTTAAAATTCCTCCTTCAGGTGGGTTGTTAACCTTTGCCAACTCTGACGTAAAGTGGTTGAGGTAAGATTGTAAAGTTTTTCTCGGACCTTGCCGAATAGCAGACTGACTGACAAGTGGAATAGTAAAATTCTTCGCGGCTTGGAATTGCCTTAAGAATGCAGTCTGAAGTTGTTGCCAGGATGAGATTAATCTGGATTTAAGTCCTCGAAACCACTTCTTCGTTGTTCCTATGAGAGTTATGGAAAAACATCTGCAACGTGCGAGATCATTGACACGATGGAGTTCCATCAGGTCACTGAAGTGATCCATATGATCTTGTGGATCAGTTTTCCCATCAAAAGGGTTTATGATGAAAATTTTGAATCCAGCAGATAAGACAGCAGCTCAAACTTTCTCGCTGAATGGCGATTGACAATATCTATCAGCGAGCTCATCGTCCCAGCCAACAAGTGCATCTAATGCGATCCTCAAATTATTGACATCGACGTTCGAAGGGAGAATATTATCTCTTATTGGTGGTAAGGGTGGCCTTTGTTCGTTATCACGATATAAGGCAGGTTGGTCAGACAAGGTATGTTGTGACCTTTGTTAGCATTCAAATATAATAGTGCAATGAGATTAACTTTGGTCGTTATGATGCGATGTGGATCGCTTATGACTACGTCGCTGTTCTAGGTGTTGTCTCAGTTTTAGGTGTTGTCTCAGGTCTGTAGGATTCTATCTCAACTCCCTATTAATCCTTTCAAAGATGCTCCTCGATTGACGTTTTTGCTAGTTGTTTAGACAATCACGATTGACAGTTGCTCTCCGAGAAGGTTGTCTATGATCACGATCAGTGCTCAAACTCTTAGTACCAGATTCCAGAGGCAAGTCTGTGACCTTGCCTTTTTCATTTGGAGGTGCGATCTCCATGACGTTCCTGTTGGGCTCTGCGTTGGTCGCAGTTCCCTGTTTCTAAGATCTGAATTCCACTCTCAGATAGTTGAGCAGGTCGTTCTCTGGGACGTTCGTGCTGTGGTGGAGTCACCATCTGTCCCTCAGCAAGTTGTCGTAGAGAATCATTAATCTGATCAGTGATTTGCTAAAGGTTCATCAGTGCCTCCTCTATGCGATCCTGTCTCTAGACAATATTTTCTGGTGCGGTCACAGTAGGCTGATCCTGAGCAGGATCTAGCAGTGCAGCAACAGTGCTATGGGGTTGGTTTTGGCTAGTTCCAATGTTTCTGATAGTGTTTCTGGTGTTTGCTATTGTTGAAGAAGCGAAATTAATAAATGTTTTGCTGGAATAGCCCTCCTTCTAGTGCCAATTGTTGACGAAGGTTTTGTCAACAATAAATTTAAGAAATTACAAGATGTGTCTTGTGTGTGAAAATGGTTGATCAAATCAAAGCAAATAAAAAAACAAGAATTTTATAGTGGTTCAGCCCCAAAAAAGATAAATTTACGTTCACTGTTCTTTACTATTTTCTGAGAAATTACAAGTGTTTCGCTAAGTCTCAAGATCAGAGAGTACAGAGAGAGAGATACAAAGTGTAGCCAGAAGTCTTTTATAGCAACACTGAGTTCCCTTTTTATAGGTGAGAGTGGCTTAATGTTTCTAAATTGTGAAAATGGGTAAGTGTGTAATCAGAAAATACAATTCGAGTAACAATATAATTGAGTAATAACTTAAATGGAATGATTGGTCGATCTCTATTCAGAAAATTATTTCCCTTTCTTTGTAGATAACCTGCTTAATGAAGCTTAATCTAGTTTTTTTTTTTCATACTGGTCGCACTTAACTCATTCGGAGAAGGTCGCACTTCGATCAGAAAAATTCTCATACGACCTGACGCGTCCAACTTGGTCACTAACTTTCTCTTTTTGGCATTGACCAACATATAAATTTTAGACCGCATAACACTTTTTATCCTTTTGGGCTATCAATTTTTAGTATGCATGTGCAAGCCAGAAAAGCAATTTAATGAGTTTTCAACAAAGAAAAATGGGGCAAAATGGAATCAGTAAATTTTACATATGTAGATAAAAGACTAATGTCACAATTTGGCCCAAACAAATCAATTAATTTGAACTCCTTAGACCAAAATTTTCCATTGGCCAGGTACTCTCTAAGGCAAGATAATGAAGTTGGCCGAGCAAGATCAGTAGACGGAGACTTTAATAGGAACGAAAAAAATAAAATGAAAAAAAGGTAAAAGCAAAACTTTATAAAAATGGGTCCATACAAAAAGGGCCTCAATTGAGTCAGGCACAAATCACGTGAGAGCAGTACGTGTCAGTATCTAAGCCATAGGTCACGAACCGACATTGAGACAGAAGATTCCAATCCAGCACCAATACAGCGCGATATTTTATTAAGCGACCAAGCGCGCATTAAAATTTCTAACTTGCATTTCAAGTTTTCAAAATGCTTATAGCCGAAAGTTAGTATTAATAATTGGGGTTATAACTTATGTAGCCATTTAATTCTTATAATTGTATATTTTCTTTCCTATTGCTTGCTCTATAACTTCTTTGTTTATTGTATGTTTTCAAGATTAATCAAGCAATGACAAAAGTTGGTGGAGTAGGTGCAATTTTCTTCTTCAGCAAAATAAAATCCTCCTTCCGATCAAATTACCCCAATCTGAAGTCAACTCCCAAGGGTCGAAACATTTCAAAAAAAAAAAAAAAACTTTAATGGAAAATTCAAAGAAAAATCCGAATCGAACGCGATTTTCCGATAAAACGGAGGAAAAGGAAAAGGCGTACATGAATTTAATGGAAGAAATTTGTTTGA
>JXTB01000552.1:16994-37139 GCA_002914805.1 Parasponia andersonii | reverse complement strand
TAAATGAAAAAAAATTATTTTATGGTTCATAAGAATTTGAAGTCAAATTAGAAACAGTATATAAGTTTTTTTAATGGCTCATAGTCCATAACAAGGGTTTATCTTGATGGTACACAATATTTTGAACTAAGTAAATAAGCTTTTCATCATAGTTCATAAAAATACGAACTAAGTATATATTTTCAAATACTAAACAGAATGTGTGTACTACAGTACTAGAACAAACCAAAACTGGGCACCGCAATAATGAGAGCTAATGTCGCAGTGCCCAATGAATACATGGTAGGTAAGTTTTTTCTTTTGATTCATGAGAATATAAACTTGGTATATATGTTCATATGCTATAACTTAATTTAGTTATGATACATAACTTTTTCTTAATGGTTCATAAGAATTTGAACTTGGTATATAAGTTCATATTCCATTACTCAACTCAATTTACCTAAACTAACTAGAAAAAAAAAAAAAAAAGAATTTCATAGTTCATAAGAATTTGAAGTCAACTCAGTAATGGTACATAAATATTTATTAATGGTTCATACTTCATACCAAGATTTTACTTTTATTTTTTATTTTTTATGGTTTATAATATTTTGAACTAGGTAAATAAGTTTTTTTTTTATGGTTCATAAATATGTGAATTAGGTATATATCTTCAAAATAAAATAATGTACCTGAAAGTGTAACAACATCAAGAAAGGAAATGAAAAAAATATTCGGAGTCTCAAGTATAAATCTAGTAAATAAATGCATATAAATGGACAAAATTTCGTACACCAAGAGGAAAAGACAATGTGCTAAAAATATGGGGAAAAAAAAAATCCCTCTCCGTAAGAAAACTAACTACAAATCAGAATGATAAGAACCTAACAATCCAAATAGCTTTTCAACTTCTTTGCAGCACGTAATTCTGTAGGAATTTGATTTTTGTAATTTGTCTGATTGTAGTTATATTATTTGTATTGACCGCATTTCACTTGTTCCTCTTCTTCAACTCATCAATTAAGAGAAATCTTTTATTTTTTGACCTACCAACACCAGGTTTCTCAATAATATGTGGGAGAAAAATTTGTTCTTTGACAAATTCTGGCATATCCCAGCTTGCTTGACTTCCAATTGGATGAACAATTATACTATAGGCAAGTTCAAAAGTTGAGTTTTTGAAAAAATGAGATAAGTAGTTGTAGTAACTCAAGTTGAACTTACTAACTACAATACAATTATGAGTCCACGAAATACTGTCGAAATTTCCTACAACCACAACCACGTTCCAATAAATGAATAATAAACTTTGAATTGGTGTCACGAACTTGATATATATGAGAACCAACTGTATAAACCTAATTAGCAACAAAAAATAAGAAAAAAACCAAAAAAATGTTACTACATCGACTAAAATCAATTGATTAAAAAATATTAATGAATCTGATATATATTATTATATTACACATTAATAAATATATAAACCAAGACAAAAATTCTACATACGAAAAAATTGCAAACATAGTATATATACATATGAACCATATTTTGAACCAAATTATATACTATATACCACTATAAAAATCTTATATATCATAGTCTAAAATATATGCACCGAACAATAACATTCTTCATCGAAAACAAACAGAGAATAGAAAAACCATGTACCACCACAAAAATTATATATACCATTCGACCAAAAATATATGAACTGAACAATAAAATACTTGATATATTCAGCGACACCAAACTGGAGAACAAAAATACGGTTTACCGCTATAAAAATTACATATACCAAGGCAAGAAAATGAACTAATCAGCAAAATAATTAACGCATTCATCAATAATAATCACATGATAGTACTATATACCACCACAAAAATTAACTACAATATCAATACAAGTTAACAATATAAATCATAATGGTATATATCTATTATTGTGGAAAATAATAGATAAAAATTATTATTTAGTATATATGGTTTAAAATTATATAAAAATATGAGGTTAAAGTTTTAAAAAAATGTTCAACAACACAATCTTTAAAAAGGGATAGTATATACCATAAAAGAAATTTTATACACTAGGACCAAAATTTTATATACCAAATAGAAAAATTTTCATGAACAAAAAGTAAAACCTACAAAAAGAAATTTTATACACTAGGACCAAAATTTTATATACCAAATAGAAAAATTTTCATGAACAAAAAGCAAAACCTACAAAAAGAAGTATACCATATACTACAACATATATCTTATATACCACGAGTAAAATTTTATATACTAAAAAAAAAATTCATGAACCAAAGTACCAAACAGTAAAAAAAAATTAAAATGTTGAGTAATAACAAATATAGAATAGAGATGCCATATACCGCAACAAAAATCTTATACCCACGACCAAAATTTTATATATCAAATTAAAAATATCTAAGAATGAAAAAGTACTAAAATATTATATAAAAAATATAGAAATTAACAATTATAACTAACAAAAAAAAGATTAAAATCTATAGTAGAAACAAAAATCAAAATCTCTAAATATAAAAAAAAAAAAGCAAATAAAAAATCCAACTAATAAAATTAATAACATACATTCAAAACTCAACACTTAAATTCCCCTAATGCAACAACGAAGACAGCTCATATGATTACGAATGGGGGAAAATTTTAGATTTAGAAGAAACCGAAAAATAGAGAGAGAAAAAGAAGCCAAAATGAGTGCGAGAAAAAGAGAGAAGGAGGAGTGAGTGCGAGAGAGAAGAGAGAAAAATGAAAAAGAATGACCTAATTAGTAAAGGGCATGACTGGAAATAAAAAATGATATAAGCTGAAGGTTTTAAATAAAGTGGATATGTACCTATAAATTTTAAGAATGAGACATATACTTATACCATTTTAAAGAAAATGGACATATATTTTATTTTCTCTTGAATTAAGGCCATGTTTGATTCATTGAAATTTACCTTAGAAGGAAAAGATTATTTTAGTAAAAGGCTGATTCCAGTGTTTGGTTTAAACTTTGGGCTAATGAATAATAATTCCTTTGTAATCTCAATTCCAATACTTTCTTGAATTAGAATTACACTAGCTAATTTATTGAATGACTTTTCCATTCCTTACTAAATTTGACTTTATCCTTTTTATCCTAAAATAACATTTCTTGTTTATCCTCCAATGTTGGTCAATCTGTCCCTACTGCTCACCAATGTTGGTCATACGTGTATATAGGTATCAATAGTAATTAGGTAATTTTTGTATTACTTTTTCAGTTTATTTAAAAATCAAATAAACTAATTTAGCATATTATAGTTTTTTTATATTTTGATTTTAATAATATACTTTAATTACATAAGATTAATAAATAATTAAAAATAAATTATAACTTTTTTCTTAGTAAAATGATACAGTTTTTAATTAATTATATTCAGAGCTTTTTTGAGGTAATAAATTCATAGCTTTTGAATCAATTTTAAATCTCAATAGTTGAATAAGAAATTTTAGAAATATCAGTATTTTAGTCAATATAGCAATGATTCCATTTCATTCCAACGTGTAACCAAACAAAATAATTCTTATTCCAATACCAATGTTTAATTTCAACCAAATAATAGAATATCATTCCTATTTCTATTTTGATTTCATTTCATTATGATTCTGATAACTATTCTATTTCTGTTCCGCAAACCAAATACCACCTAAAAGATTGTCAAACTTAAATCATATAATGGTCAATATTAAAATAGTGAAATTTTTTAATGAAAAATTTAAGGAATCAAAATGGTACTTATACCATACTTTGAGGATAATCGGTGAAACTATCCTTTATCATAATTATTTATTATATATTTTATGTTAAAATGGGAAAAATAAAAAACAAAAACAAATCGAAACATAACTAATTTCAATATGATATTATTCATAAGTGTAGTTTGATAGAACCAGTTTTCTTTGGAAAACAATAAATTAGTTTGAAGGAATTATATTATAACATAAATGGTCAAATAGGAAAATTACAAAAGATCATTTGGGTTTATATAGGAAGTGTTGTTTTGAGAAGGAAAGCATGTAAGTATGAAGGTTCAAATGTAGGGTTTAGGATTTAAATTTCTTGCTTTTTCTTCCCTCTAAATGTGAATGGAATGGATTTTATGGGGTTATAGACGCAATTCTAATTTTTTTTTTATTATTATTTATTTCTTCGTGAGTGAACTGAAAGTGAGGGTTTGAGTATTACAAAAAGTTGAGAATAAATATAACCTGCCCACCATTAGTGCAAGTGTCTAAATTTTGTTCACAAACAAATAAATAAAAAAGAGTTTCAAACGAAATAATCTAAGATAAAATAAACATTACTAGAAAAATATTATTCTAAAATAATATACTTTTTGTACAGTTTTGGCAAAAAAAAAATTCTATCAAATAGAATCTAAAGATGTAGCATAATTGTAAAATTAGCTATCTTATCTTTCTTGTTATAGTTAATTAAGTAAATGTTGAAAACTAACATAAGAAAGTGCATCAGTTCGGTGATAGGTCCACACTACAAAAGAATTAAACCTTCGTTAAAATGTAAAGAAAAAATTCATATTAAAAAAAACATTAAATTTATGAGAAATTGATATTTCTAACAATATAATATATATATATATATTGGAATTTGAGAAAAAGATCTCTTTTTATCTATAATAGCGATGCCTCTAAGTTTCTTCGCTAATTGATTACTGATGTCTGATGACTGTTGTATTAGTAAACTTTTTGTTCAAGATTACCCGATAAAGTTCAAAGAAAATGAAATGGTATACAATTAATTTCTTAAGCACGAGGTCTATTTTTCACACCAAAACTAACTGTAAATAATGATAAGAGAAAATAATACAATCATTAATAATGAACAACGATAAAAATAAAATAAAGTAAAACAAAAATTTGAAGAAAACACAAATAAAGAAAACTATTAAAGACTGTTAAATATAATTTAAATTCATACTAGTAGCTTCCTTGGACTTTGTTATTATCAACGACAAAAACAAAAGAAAAATTAAGAGAGTTTCATTGCACGTTGCTTTGCCTAATTGAAACTAAAGATAAATTATGTGATGAGTTTTAGAATTCTGAAGACTGTGGCTAAAGGGAAGAATTTGACATCCCTTATAGAAGAATTTGACATCCCTTATAGAAACTTTGTAACTCTATGAATCGAACTTCACTTTGATCACCACAGTTCCTTTTTCGGGGGGAGGGGGAAGGGAGAGGAGTGGGGAAAATACTAGATAATCTTACCGTTTTGGTAAGGAATGTTTATCCCATAACACATGAGGTTATTTTAGGTCAATAGACTATTTATCTAGTTAAAAATTTTCTCCAAACATGGGACTACAATTATTTTTCTAATCCTATACATCTGATTGTTTTAGGTCAATAGACTGTTTATCTAGTTAAAAGTTGTTCCCAAACATAGGATTATAGTTATTTTTCCAATTAGAGTCCTAATCCTATGTGCTAGAGGTGATTTAAGGATACTATCATTATTAACAAGAATATTAGAGTAGGAAATTTTACTAGTAGGATTAGGAGAACAAAGAACTAGTAGGAGCCTAAGGGTAGTAGATCACTTGTCCTAAGTTTTCTTGTTCCCTTCAGTCCTACTAATCAAATAATCCTACACTAGAATAGAATAATGGAGACATTTTGTATTGATTCATTAAAGATATAAATTATAGGAAAATAATAAGATGTATGATGATATTTGGTTATTGAGTAAAAAATACAGACAAGTAATTTCAAACTAAGACTAAGAGGGTGTCCATTCTTAAAAACATCTCTCATTTATTAACCCACGTACATGTCTTTATAGATAAGTGTTAGTTGAAATTTTAATAATAATTTAATGCCGTTAGCTCTTTTTAGTTTAAATGAACAACATGATGAATTGACACTGCTACATGATTGATCTAAAGGTTCCAAATGAATATTTCGTTACTTATTATTGAAAGGAGGAATTACAGAATAAGAAATTAGTGAAAGTCGATCATTTGAAAGTGCATTATATTGAATGACATATTTTTTAAAACTCTTTGTAAAGTAGACATTTTAATAGTCTGATATGTGTGTCAAATCATAGTTTAAAAGACTATTTCACAAAGAATTTTTTGAAGTAGATCATATACTAGGATTTGCTTTTCAAATAGTTTATTTTTTTAACCTACAAAGGTTGCACTTAGTATGAAGAGATTAAGCTAATCAATACTAAATTTTGTTAGAAGATATTAAAAAAAAAAATGAGATTTAGCATATGTGAGTAAGATAATGAATGCATAGTTGAATGTAAATGAATAAATTAGGTTTGTTAACAATGTAGTTAAGCAAAATTCACTAGAGTACACTACTTGTGCTAGCATAAAATGAGATTTAGCATATGATGGTTAGATATAGAATATGTAGTTGAATATGAGTATAAATAACTGAATTAGATGAATATTGGAATAAGTAATAAAATTGACCATTAGGTAGTTATGGTAGTCATACAAACAATGACAATATGCATCTTAGATAAATAATAACATATAAATCTAATTAGATATGGAGCTTCGATTGAAAAGTTAGATGAAGATGAAATGATAAATGAGATAAGTAGTATGAATATGACAGTAAATGGATGTTAGTTTTATTTGGATTCTTTTAGGTGGGATTAATAACTTGTAGGTTAGAAGTGCAGTATACTACTGAAAAATGAATGATACTCTTAAATAAAAGTTAAAATACAAATGGAATTACTTATTAGATAGCAGTAATTCTATTATTATCTTCTATTTTGGCTAGAAATATTGTAAAATTCCGCAACTTCTCGTGCTATTCTCGTAGATTTTTTCCTCCCTCTATCTAATAGATGCTCTATGAGCTTTATAGTATAACACTTTTGGGCCTATAAATCATGACATAAATTCTATTTAAATAGACTAGTAGAGTGAGGTCTAATAAGGATTTTCTTCTGAATATTTTATTCCAACTTGCACTAGTTGTAGCGTTAAGTAGTTCTATTAACTCAGGTTAACCACTCATTACTAACATTATAATCATAATTATTTGTCCATCTTTAAGTAATATAAATTTGATAATGATGAGCTTGTACACATGGCAGAATTGGTGTCGGTGATGATCAGGAATGGCAATGGAGTAGATTGGAGACAGTTTTTCAATTATTGTCCCCATCCTGAAGGCCAATTGTAATATCATATCTGCTTTATTAACTATTCTGTTAGATGCAGGGATAATACAGGCAATAACTAACGAAAAATGGAGAAAACCATGGTCACCCATTACTCGTTAATAATGGCAAAATAAGAAAAAAAATTAACATAAAAATGCTAAATTTTTTATAATTGACAAAAATTAAATACAATAATATACTAAATAATTTTTAAACTCTAAAATTCAAAGATATGAATGTATATAACTTTTTAAAATCATTATTTTACTAATGATATATAAATATAAGTAGTGTAAAATTAAATAAATATGTACGTATAATAATATTTTTTCATGTGAATATATATATATATATATATATATATATTTATATCGAGTTTGGTACATGACAGATTATGTTAATATTGTCCCCATACCATACCCACATATTAATGATATGATTATTTTCGCTCCAATCATTTTTCCTATTTGAGTAATTTTTTCCCTCCCCTTTTGGATCGGATAATCACGGATGCCTATAATCGTGAGTTATATTGCCATATCTAGTGGTGGTATATTTTTGGACATGTGTTCTATGACATTTATGAGGAAATTTTCAACCTTTTCACTACCCACCCATTGTAAAATTCGCCATATATATATATAAATAGCAAAAAAGCATATTAGGAAATTGGGGGATGAAGCGTGGAAATATTTAGTCATTGAATATAAACGTCCAAAATTAAATTTACAATTTATAATATTCTCCTCTTATTAACTAACCTAGTCTGTCCTAATAAAAATCAAAACTAACTAGCATAGTGCTAATAAAGGGTAAATCAACAAAGATTAGATATAAAACTTTTTTCAAGTACTGAAATTATTATAACTTGACTTTATTTAGGTGTAAAAACAAATTGAATAGAAAAATAAACAAATAAAACTAAATATAAAAATAATAAAATGTAAATAAAATATAGATAAAACTATGCACGAATATACTAATGACTCAATTCTCCTTTATTACACTTAAGTTTGTCAAATTGAGTAGTTACCTACCTAATTTTATTTAATTCACTAATTTTAGGGATATAATCTCACCTCATTATCTCTCCCAAGTCTGAAATGAAATAATATACCTAACTAACCTAAGTAGATATCCTTATCCAACTCGATTAATTAAGGGCTCATGAAGTTTAAGCCCTCAGATGGAAGTTTATGTATTGCTCATCTTCCGATTTGATAATAACCTAAACTATCAAACTATCAAACTGATTATCTAGGTGTTGATCTCCCCTCGATCTCACAACTACTTAAACTATACCTTTTAATATCAGATTATGAATTTACTTTCTCCCAAACATCAAAATTACAACCTAAGATCAACTAATTTATTGGCCAAATAAATTAGAGCATTGAGAAAGGAGAGGCATAAATAAATTAGAAATGGAAAATAGACTAACAATAAATAAAATAATTAAAACAAAGTGTAAAAAGAGTAAATCAAATCATAGTATAAAAATTCTAATTAAACATAATAAAATCCATAGCTAATCTCAATAAGAAATTCATAAATCCAAGCATGTTAATACAATAAGCTCAGTACAAATTTTTAAGAGAATAAAATGAGAGAAAAGGAAAAAAAAAAAAAATCTCTTGTGGAGATATAAGCTTCAAAAATTTCTCCCAGGAATTCTTTAGGTCAAATTCAAGGATATTTAAGGACGAGTGAGTCTCCACCATTGGATTATGAGAAAAAAGCAATTCTGGCCATCAAAGCTCATTAAAAGAGCTCAAAAATATATCATAGGTGCACTTGTGCCCATACAGTGACAAGGAGTGCCACTAAGCAACAGGGAAGGTGCAGGGGCACCCCACCAGTTGCCTAGAAGTGCATGGACACCTCTCATATTGCCTAGAAGCTCCATTTTGCTTTGTTTTTGCTCTGGCTCACCTCAATCGGTCTTGACTTGAATTCAAATGGTTTGAAACTCTCATTCTTAGCATAAATTCATTTTGATTCTCATTTATTTACGAAATTTTCGAAAACACACAAAAACATATCAAACTAATAAAAATGCCTTAAACGTAAAACTATTTGAGTTTGAACGATACTTAATTTGTTGGCAAATATGGGAAATAGAACATTTGAAAAGGAATTTTAGTAAATGGCTTATGTTTAAGAATTTTCTTTGCAAAACACACTTTTTATATGGTCGAGTATAATGTTAAGCATAGTGTCATAACCCTAGCCTTAAACTAGACAATCGTATGGCACTCAGCACAGTCTGTCGCACTAAGTCAGTCTACCAACACTCAAGAAAGGGGCTTAGAGTAAGCTTTAAGACAAAGTGGCAAAGATAAGAGAGTTTGAGTGAATGAAAGCTTTGTATTACTCTTAGAATGCTTATAACTCTCACAAATGAGACTTGTATACAAATGAACCCAATGAGTCATTTGTATAGGCAAAGCCTAGACCAACCAAGGATTATGATCGTTCTAAGTGGCATGATCTTACAAAAGGTCTAGAATATTCTCAAATAAAGTGGTAATATCTACAAAAATATTACATAGAGAAATCTAGAATAAGTATGGCCTAGATCCTTCTAAGAGGTTTTATCCACCATCTTGGCTCTTCCAAGTTATTCTAGGAGCTTCTAGGACCGTCCAACCTATCTAGCACCATCTGACCTTGTCTAGATCTTTCTAGGATTTAGTAATGCCATCTAGAGTCTTTTAGCACGGCCAAGACCTCTCTTGATCATTCTAGAAGTGTCCACCACGTTCTAAAATATTTCTCAATCCTTTTGTATATAGAGGACCTTAGAGTCATGAGCAACAACATTTGGATTTTGGGGAGCCAAATGAGCAAGGTGTAACACCCTCCCCCACTCAAGTTCACGATGTTCCCGTCACGCCATCGACTTTGAACCGCTCAATATGATTTTTGAATTGCCACAAGGCATCCTCATACTCCTAGCTAACCTCGGCCTCAGGCAAATTCTTCCATTTCACTAGGTATTCTCGATAATTAAGAACACCACGTCGGCGGATCAAGCGATCAGCCAAAATACACTCCAACTCTTTATCAAAAGAGGTTACCACCGTAGTAGGAGCCCTTTTGGACTCGCCCGTTGAAGGATCTCTCTCATCTCTGTGGTAGAGTTTTAGTATGCTAATATGGAAGACAAGGAAAATCTTTAACTTGGTAGAGAGTTGAAGCTTAGAGGAGACCCTACCCACGTATTTGAGTATCAGAAATGGACCATCGTATTTGTACACCAACCCTTTATGCACCTTTCTTAAGGTTTTGAATTGTTAGGGCAACAACTTGACAAGAACTAAATCCCCTTCTTGGTACTCAACGTGCCTCTTCTTTTTGTCGGCTTACTTTTTTATTCTTTTAAAAGTTTTGTTCAAGTAGGCTCTAGCCAACTCTGCTTGTTCATGCCATGTCTTAGCATACTTGAATGCTTCAGGACTCTTTCCACCGTAACTTGTTACTAAGGCATGTTGGGTCATAGGTTATTGACCCATGACTATCTCAAAGGGACTCTTGCCTGTAGACTCGCTCATCTGGAGGTTAAAGAAGAATTGGGCTACATTAGGTAATTTTGTCCAATCTTTTTGGTTGGCACTCACAAAGTGCCTCAAATAAAGCTCCAGTAAGGCATTTATCCTTTCTATTTGGCCATCACTTTGGGAGTGAAAGCTAGTAGAAAAGTTCAAGTCGGAATCTATCAACTTGAACAATTCTGTCCAAAACCTTCTAGTGAATCGGGGATCACGATCACTTACGATATTTGACAGGACTCCCCGAAGCTTCACGACATGCTTCATAAAGAGCTGCGTGGTCTCATCAGTGGGACAGTTAGGTAAAGTAGGTATAAAGGTGGTATACTTGCTGAAGTGATCTACCACCACTATAATGCCGCCAAAGCCCTCCGACTTAGGTAGGCTAGTGATAAAATCTATGGAAACACTCTCCCATGGCCTCTTATACCTACTTCACCAATTCGCTCGGTGATTGTTATTCCACCTTATCTTATTGACACACAATACAAGTTCGTACATAGGCCTCAACATCATCCCTTAGTTAAGGCCAATAGTAAATAGATTTGATAAGAGCAATAGTGCATTTCTGACCTGGATGACCAACCTACAAGGAATTGTGGCATTCTTCAATAAGCTTTTTTCTTAAGTTCCCCCACTTAGGTACATAAAGTCGACTATCTTTGGCATAGAGAAGCCCGTTACTCGGTCAAAAATATCTCGTCTTTCCTTCAGTCACTAGGGGTAGCAGGCTCTTTATAAGAATATCGTATTCTAGTCCTTCCTTGATTTTTTCTATCAATGTACTATTAGGCCTGCTTAAGGCGGCCAACTCTGCTTTTCTCCTTAGGGCATCTGCCACTATATTAGTATTCCCAAGCTTATATTCAAACTTGTAATCGAATTCTGCCAAGAAGTCTTGCTACTGAGCTTGCTTGGGACTTAACTTTTTCTGAGTTTGAAAGTAGCTTGTGGCTACGTTGTCAGTCATGATCGCGAAGTGAGTACCTAATAAGTATTGTCGCCACACCCTTACACAATAGATAACAACAGTCATCTCTTTTTCTTACACCATGTAGCGTCTCTCAGTGTCATTGAACTTGAGGCTTTTATAAGCAATTGGATGCCTTCTTGCATTAATACTCCGCCAATAGCAAAGTCAGAGGCATCCGTGTGAAGCTCATATACCTTAGAGTGGTCGGGTAAGCTGAGAATCGGCTCTTCGCTTATTACCTTCTTCAAGTCTTCGAATGAAATTTGACACTCTAGTGTCCATTCCCAAGACTTGTTTTTCTTGAGCAGGTTAATAAGTGGTGCTGCTCTTGCGGAGTAGGACTTAATAAACTGTCTATCGTAGTTCACAAGTCAGAGGAAAGATCTTAACTCTGGCATCTTAGTAGGAGGTTTCTACTCTTGGATGGATTGCACTTTAGCTTCATCCATCATAAGTTTCCCATCCTTTTTCTTATCTACTAGGAACATCACTTCCTCTTGGGCGAAGGAGCACTTCTCCTTCTTAATGAATAATTGGTTTTCCCTCAAGACCTCGAACACCTTCCTCAAATATTCTAGGTGTTCTTCTATAGTTTTGCTATAGATGATTATATCATTAAGATAGACTACCACGAACTAATCGAGGTATAGATGGAATAACTTATTCATGAGGGTGTAAAAGATAGCAGGTGCATTAGTAAGACTAAATATCATGATTAAGAACTCATAAGCATCGTACCTTGTCACACACATGGGTTTGGATTCATCTCCCTCTGTTATGCATAGTTGGTAGTATCCCGAGCATATATCAAGCTTTGAGAAGTATTTAGTATTCCCAAGTTAATCGAACAAGTCAACAATATGTGGGATGAGATACTTATTCTTTACCATCACCTTGTTAAGAGCCCAATAATCAATGCACATCCTTAGTGAGTCATCTTTCTTCTTCTGGAACAATACTGGGGCACCAAAAGAAGCTTTGGAGGGCCTGATGAAACCCACATCAAGCAACTCTTTTAGTTGTTTTCAGAGTTTTGCTAACTCCAAATGGGCTATTCGATAGGAACTCATCGCGGGTGGCCTCATGCCTGGCTCAAGCTCAATTTCATGATCCACCTCCCTCCTAGGTGGAAGTTTCTTAGGCAGAGCATCCGGCATCACATTTTAGAATTCATCTAAGACAATTTGTACCTCTATAGGCAGGTTACCTTGAGGTTCCAACTCTTTAACATCGTGCTCCTTTAGGATGGACAAGTAACTCTCCTTCTCCCTTCTCAAGCCTTTCTTGAATTGAAGTGCAGAGAACAATTTGTTTCTCGTTTTCGTGGACTACTCCGTTGGTACCACACAAGCCTTTTCACCATCCATGATGCACATAGAGTTGGCAAAAGGAACGGAGAATACTCGTACTGTATCAAGGAACTCCAAATTAAGCACCATCGCAAAATCATACATTGGCACTACTGATAAGTCAAGTTGGTCAACTCACGCACCTAAGCTAGCCTTAACACCATGAGTAACCCCATGAATGGGGCGTGCTGCTGACTTTACTGCCTTGAGTGGCTCTCCTCTATTGGACACTAACAAGACCAACTGCCTAGCTTCCTCAACAGAGACGAAGTTGTGGGATGCACCCCCGTGTTAACCAAGACTTTAATGACTTTGCCATTGATTGTTACATTCACAAAGAGTAGGTTTTTAACTTGTGACTTAGAGGCCGATTGCAAGGCGTTAAGGAGTTGTAAGGAACCAATATGTGTACCACCATCTTCCCTATCACCTCCTTCTTGGCTTGGCTCAGAGGCAATTAAGGTGAAAGCTTTTTTTTTGGGACACTCGCGTGCCCAATATGGCCCATTACAAAGGAAACACTTGACTCTTAGCTTAGAAAAATCACAATCTTTCTTCTCATTGCCCTTGTCTTTGTGCCTATAAGAAGAACTATCTTTGTTCCATTTTCCTCTTTTTATTTGTTCTCCTCCACTCTTTGCTCTACCGCCCTTTTTGTTTTTAGCTTTAGAAGGGTCCTTATTAGTAGAGTAATCAACAAGACTCTCGGCTACCACAATAGTATCGGCCAAGTCCTGGACACTATGGTGCTTGAGCTCTAACTTGGCCTAATTCTGAACACCATCTATGAACAAGAACATGGCATCTTTATCTGAAGTGTCAGGGACTTCGAGCAAGAGTGTGATAAACTCTTTCAAGTAGTCTCTAACACTACCAGATTATTTGAGGTGGCGAAGACGACCTCTCTCCTCCTCTTCAGCATCTCGGGGAAGAATTGCCTCTTAAGCTCTCTCTTGAAATCATCAAAGGTGGCTATGGTAGACACCCCTCGTTGCATGTCTCCATGTCTCTACCTCCACCATAACATGATAGTATCGGTTAGATATAAGGCAGCTTTATAAATTTTACTAGCATCGTCTGTCATATCGGCGGCCTCAAAGTATTGCTCAAGTCCCCATTAGAAGTTCTCAATTTCCCTAGCATTGCGAGTATAATTGAAGGTCTTTGGTTTAAGTACCTCGACCTTTCTTGCCTCAATGGTTATTATGGTGGATACCCCCGTGACCACCGCTCACTTGCATAAGGCAAGATCACCATCCATCTCATCTACTTTAAGTAAAACATTAGTGAGTTCTCTTTGGAAGAGATCTCGTACCTTGGCAATCTTTGAATGAAGGGATTTGATCTCGCGCCTTAGGTCAGCCTCTAACCCACCAAGTGCATATTTGATGTCGCTGTAGATCTCCGTATCCTCGGTCTCCAAACCGTCGCAATAGCCATCTAGATCGTCTACACGCTCGTCCAACGTGCCTAAGTTAGACCCTAGTCGAGACACTCTAGCCTCTAAGCTAGTCACCACATCCTTCGACTTGTCGCAGGTAACACCCTTCTTCCCTTCATCACGCCCACGTTCAGAAGCACCAACTTCGATGGGGCTAGGAGTTGTAGCTATGGTCTTCATTTAGACAATAAAACCACTAAGATATAATGAGCAACCAAAGTTCTGATACCATGCTGTTATAATCCTAGCTTTAAATTAGACAATCGTGCGGCACTCAGCACAGTCCGTCGCATCAAGTCAGCCTACCAATACTAAAAAAAATGGCTTAGAGTAAGCTTTGAGACAAAGTGGCAAGGATAAGAGAGTTTGAGTGAATGAAACTTTATATTACTCTTAAGATGCTTACAACTCTCATAACTAAGACTTATGTACAAATGGACCCAAGAGGTCCTTTATATAGGAAAAGCCTAGACCAACCAAAGGTTATGATCATGCCAAATGACATGATCTTATTAAGGGTCTAGAATATTCTTAAATAAAGTGTTAATATCTACAAAGATATTTACATAGAGAAATCTAGAATAAGCATGACCTAGATCCTTCTAAAAAGTTCACCCACCATCTTAGCTCTTCCAAGTTATTTTAGGAGCTTCTAAGACCGTCCAACCTATCTTGCATTATCCGGCATTGTCTAGAGTTTTCTAGGACTTAGTAATGCCATCTAGAGTCTTCTAGCACGACCAAGACCTCTTTTGATTATTCTACAAGTGTCCACTGCGTTCTAAGACCTTTCTCAATCCTTTTGGGTGAGTAGTATATATAGAGGACCTTAGAGCCATGAGCAACAACATTTAGATTTTGGGGAGCCAAATGAGCGGGGCGTAACAATAATCTAGTGTTGAGCATATTCAAGCGTGGATCAAGAAGGATTATATCGTTAAAAATTTAAAAAGATGGTCCTTCTTTTAAAATCACTTTGAAATTGTCTATTTTACAAAAGAACCCAAAAATAGATTAGCACTTAGAAGGAAAAAAAACAGTAATCCTAAACTTTTCATTTGGTTTTAACTAGATTAGAAAATTTATCTAACAAAATCCTGATTTCAGATTTCTTCATGTAAATAAATTCACTCATAAGTCAAAATCTAGTCAAAATTAAAACAAAAAAGACAGAAATGCCTATACTTAAACCTAAACTCAAGGGTTAACTACAGTAATAACCCTTGACTTATATATGTTTTACAACTTTTACCTCTTGAACTTTTAACTTATATAATAAGCTACTTTGAATTTATGCAATTGTTGCAACAATAGCCTATCACTGTTAGATTTTTAATGAAGAACAATTAAGTACAAAGCATATGGTTAGTGCATTATTTCGCATTGGGAGGCAAGATCTCCTTTTTAGTCACAGTTATCAAATTGTATACTTTGAATATGAGTTATTGTTGTTAAATTTTTAATAGTTTGTGACAAAAGAGACATTAACCATTGTATAGTTTTTGTAGTCTTTTTTCTTGTTCTCAACCATAGTTACTAAATTGTGTATTGTATAAATGACATATTTTTATTAAAAATTTAGTATGTGATAAAATTTCATTACTGTAATAATTGTATAATTTATATTTGTCTCTACTAGTAATCAAAGATGAAAATGTCAATATTAATTTGATTTTACTGATGATATCAATGACAATGTTGTTTCGAAGATATTCCATAAAATTACTAAAATTTATCGTAAAATACAAAATTTTCAAGTGAAACTTTAAGAAATGCTTAACCAATTGATATTGCATAATTTGTACTAGTTTTTATTTTAAAAAATTAATATTTTATCCATTAGACATAAAAGTATGTGTACATAGTTGGAAAAACAATTGAATTTTACTTGATTTTATAATTTTAAAATTAGAATGTATATCGTACTAGTTTATTAAATATATTTTATATTTATATCTTATTAATTATAACTAATTTTAAATTAAAATAAAAGTAATTAAAAATCAATGATAATGTGGAACATCTTAAATTGATTTAATATCAAAAAGCGTTTCTAGGAGATTGAAAATTAGAAGAAAAATTCTTAGTTTAAACAATATCTTTCGTAAATTATTCTACTTGTGTAGTTTTAAAAATAATTATTCATGTGTTATAATTCACTAATCTCTTCCTTCAAGCGTTCTAGTGGTTTTAATTATAAATACTAAAATTACATTCATTAATTTGTTTTGTCAAATTTGAGAGGACGCGCATTTTGTAATTACAAAAAGAATAAAATAAATAAATAATAAACTCAAAATAAAAAAAGGCCGGTTCGGGGCGGCCCAAAAATGTGGACCGGGTCCGATTGAGACTCCATTTCTCAACGAGGCTCTTTTTGGTTTCGGTCAAAAAAAGAAATCTCCGACTTTGAAGAGTGGAAAAAAAAAAAAAAGAAAAAAACACAGCAGATCTCTCTCTCTCTCTCTCTCTCTCTCCAGTTTCAGATCGAGCTTTACCACCTTCTTCAAAGGTCACCACAATCTCTCTCTTCTTTCTGGGTTCTACTTTTTTGCGCTTTCGTTACCGTTTCATTACTGTAATTCAATTTGTCAAGTTTTCATTTTTTGGGTTTTAGGGAACCTATCCCAAATTCTAGGTTTTCCTTTCATTTTCATGGCATTCGATTTTTTCGTTCTATTCATTCTTCGCTGCCAAAAAACAAAGAAAAAAACCCGTTAGTATCTTGTTGTTTGTGAACTATTCCTTAGGATTTCATTTGTGATTATTTATTTTTTGAATTTTTTTTTCTTTTTGATTGATTAAAAGTTAAAACTGTAGTATTATTCAAGTTCTTTACTTTATTTGCCCATTATTCATGCCTGCATCTTTTTGGGTTCATCCAATTTGGACCAATTCGTCTTTAGTGTGCCTGTTTGTTTGGTCGCTGTGAGAATGGAAGAAAATGAATCTAGGGTTACTATTACAGATGAAAAAGTAAATGGATCCAATTAAACACACACTTGTTATTGTTTTAGTTAACAGAAGTATGTTTGAGTTTTATTTCTTTATCTATATTTTTTTAAATCATTTATTTTACGTAGTATAAAATAAAAAACGTTTTTTTTTTTTTTTTTTTTTCTTTTCAGGTGCAACGATCTTGTTGTAAAAGATGGCTATGATCGATGAGCCGTTATACCCTATTGCCGTTTTAATTGATGAGCTTAAGAATGAAGATATTCAGCTGAGATTGAACTCGATCCGCCGACTCTCCACGATTGCTCGTGCGCTTGGAGAGGAGAGGACCAGGAAGGAATTGATTCCTTTTCTTAGTGAGAACAATGACGATGATGACGAAGTGCTTCTTGCTATGGCTGAAGAATTGGGGGTGTTTATCCCCTATGTGGGAGGTGTAGAGCACGCTAATGTGTTGCTTCCACCTCTGGAAACGCTCTGCACTGTGGAGGAAACTTGTGTTAGGGACAAGGCCGTAGAGTCCTTGTGTAGGATTGGGTCCCAGATGAGGGAAAAAGATTTGGTTGAGTACTTTATTCTTCTGGTTAAGGTCAGATGATTAAATTCCTCTTTCGTGATTTGAGTTTGGGTTTTCCTTTTGATTCGTATCATTTGGTAATCATTATTTCTGCAAATGTAGAATTTTCCAGTTGTAGCCAGTATACAACTTTTAAGGTTATTGTGGCCCTATGTTAAATACTGAACTATAGAATTATATTTTTAGAAATTGTTATATTATGAAAACGGAAGTGCAGATGAAAAGCATGTGTAGTGGCCAATAAATCCTAAATTGCAGAATGCTTATGCTCAATATAACTTTGTCCTCCCAAGTTCCCAACCCGCAGGACCACATTGACCAAATATTATAGGATTGGACAACCTTTACTCTTTATTCAAATATTGTTTTGGAGCACAAAACTTGTTATTGTTGTTTTAAATTATTTGATTATTTAATTTTTCTCTTGTACCTCCATAGGACAGTATTCCCACTTTGCAACCAATCTGCTGAGGCCAATATTTCAAATAACTTGTGTAGGCACGCTCAACTGCTAATGCACTTCTTGCATAGTATCACCTTGTGATTTCACTTATTACTACTGCATAAACCCTGTGTTGGCATTTTATAATCGGGTCTTAGTGTCTAGCTATTAATCTGTAGCCCCAAAGCATATAATTAGAAAATTAGTCTTTCTGATATGTATTTCTCTTCTTTCAAAAAGCATTGGCACAATGTAAGTTCATTATATGCTCTACCCCGATCCATGCTGTCTTGTCACTTGTGATTTTTAGTTTGTTGCGTATGCCTTAAATTATGGGGTTATAAAGAATAAGGTTGTAAATATGTGATAATAGTTATTCTCAATATGTTTATTATCATGGTCTCTAATCTTTCTGGACAACCATATCTTCATATAGAGACTGGCTGCTGGGGAGTGGTTTACGGCTCGAGTTTCTTCATGTGGTTTGTTTCATATTGCCTACCCTAGTGCGTCAGAGACTCTAAAAACTGAGCTAAGAACAATCTATAGTCAGCTCTGCCAAGATGACATGCCAATGGTTAGGAGAGCTGCTGCAACTAACCTGGGAAAATTTGCTGCGACTGTTGAACCTACCTATTTGAAAAATGACATCATGTCCATATTTGAGGATCTCACTCAAGATGGTACATAGTTTCTTTTTTTGATTTTTTTAATTTGAATTTTATTTTTTTGATTTTTTAATTATCAATTTTCAATTACTTATATCATGTGAACTTTTTGTTTTCGTGTTGGTTTTCAACCATTGTAATAGTTATATTATGTGCTGGGCAACTTTTTTAAACAGATCAGGATTCTGTTCGGTTATTAGCCGTTGAAGGTTGTGCAGCTCTTGGGAAGTTGTTGGAACCCCAAGATTGCGTGGCTCATATTCTCCCTGTTATAGTAAATTTTTCACAGGTATTGATGTTGTCTGTAGATATTAAATTAAGTTGTATCAAATTGAGATTTTTTTTGTTTGTTAGTTTCAATTCTTGATTATTTTTTTTTTTTAATTTTTTTTTCTTCTTCTTCTTTCTATTGGTGAGGATGTGTATATAAGGCTTTGGTTAGTTCAAACAGATGTGACTCCTTCATGCTATGTAAATTGTAGATTATTGAGCTTCAGTCCTTCCTTGTTTTTTTTGTTTCATTTTTTTTTTAATAAAAGAAGTGTAACCTGGCAATTTGAATTTGCTCAAGTGAAACTAATAAATCATTTTAATATTCTCCATAAGTAGGATGTTCGGGGAAAATTTTCAAGACATTTCCAAAATGAGTATTCTGCTGGCCTGTCTTATCAAACCTGTTTTGTGTATATATAAATATTTTTTTTCTTACTTCTCATTGTTTGATAACAATTGATTAGTTTTATACTCGTATATTTTTGGATAACCCATTTAAAAAAAAAAAGAAAAAAAAGAGAAAAGGCTCAAGTTTATAGACTGTGCACAAAATTTTAGTTTTTGCTTTTGTTTTGTTTGTTTTGTTTGTTTTTAATCTTTTTCAATTTGGTTTCAAAAGTTTTATGGTTTATGTATGTCAGGCAAGTGTTTAGTTTAGCAGAAGTTGCTTTAGATTAATGATTAATAAAACCATAATATGTGATTCATATCTTTGTTGATTA